>JAKCPI010023372.1:0-21857 GCA_023213315.1 Euborellia annulipes | reverse complement strand
ACAGACAGACAGACCATGTCGCAAAAACCACTTTTTTGGATTCAGGGGACCTCAAAACGTATATATCCATCAAAATCTCGAAAATTTTTGATCACGAATCCAATACTTTCTCTCTCTATATATTAACATATATATAGAGGTAAGAGAAAGTTTTTTTTACACGATACGAGCCCATTGTTTTAAAAGATTAATATGTTTAAAAAAAAAATAATAATAAATTAATTGTAAAAATACGTCTGAAGTGGAGATGTTCTTTCTGTCTTTTGATTTAAATGACCTTTGACCATCGAATGAATGAATGAATGAATGTGAGGTGCACCAGCCGACAATGTCCTCTGGCGGTTAATCAAACCTATTTATGTCTATTTTGCGTTCAAGCCAAGTCATTCATCTATCTAAATGGAGAGAGAGAGAGAGAGAGAGAGAGAGAGAGTGTAATGTAGCAACCAACTCTTTGAATCAATTAAACAAATAGTATGTAGTTACTACATATGACAGATGTCTCCTTTCGAAGAAATGTAAATATAATACTCCCTCCCTCTCTCTCCCTCTCTTATTAAGTTAATTTAATTTATTACAATTTTCATTCGTTATAATCGTCAAGTGCAAATATTCAATTCACAAAATTTAGCATTTTTTTTTTGTCTAGAATTTTGTGAATAGAATCTAAGCGATATAACATGTAGCCTTAATAATAACAAATACCAAAGGAACGAATCAGTGGCGTAGCGAGCTTAACTCGCGCCCGGGGCACAATACCTTTTTAGCGCCCCCCCGCCCCCATTCGAAAACCATATAATATTATATGTAAAATATACAAAATTATTATATTACACTGGCACTAAATTTAAAATATATTTTCCAGAAATCAATTATAATAAAAATAAAAATTATCCAGCAATTTGTGAGTAGCGCCCGGGGCATGATGACCCCTCTTGCTCCCCCCTTGCTACGCCACTGGAACGAATGCTAAAGAATTAACGATCAGAAAAAAATTGTGTTAAAAAAAATCTGGAGTGACTGGCGCACAGCACACAACTTTCTCTTACCCTTCGGTAACCGTGACGTGCTGGTCACACCAGATTTTTTGTGTCGACATATATTTAGTTTCCGCCAATATATTAGAATTTAAGATGTCAAATTTATAAACATGGGAAAATATTTATATTTTGTTACCATGGCTTCCTATCTTTCCTATGAAGTACAAAAGTAAAGTGGTGCTTCAAACAATTTTGAGAGCAAAACGAGAATATAAATTTTAAAGAGGATCTAAAAAATAATTGATTTTTGAATTTTAATCAAAATCGTTAAAGCGAATTTTGAGAAAATCGAAAAAAACTGAAAAAGTACATCAGTAAAGTACTAGTACTTTATGGCCGATTTTGTTTAAAAGCTTATTTTCTCGGTCCCGGGGGGTGTTTAACTTAAATATAAAATTTCAGCCTCATAGCCCAATTCCTTCATGCTTAAAATTGAACACAGACACACACAGACAGACAGACCATGTCGCGAAAACCACTTTTTTGGATTCAGGGGACCTCAAAACGTGAAGATCCATCAAAATCTCGACATCGAATTTTTGACATGAATCCAATACTTTCTCTCTATATATATATTACATATATACATAGGTAAGAGAAAGTAAAAAACGTAAAATCTTAATCCTAATCAACACATTTAATAAATTTGACTATTTTATCATCTCTTCCAATAAATAAATCAGTTTCAATTCAAATTAATTTCAATTGAATTGAATCTAAAAAAATAAATAAATAAAGTAGACGTAGTGAATGGAGAGGCGGGACTTTTATGCTTAGTGTGGTGTGTATGTGAGTGTGGCCTTGTGACCCCTGCGAGTCAAGTCAAAGTGTGACGAATGTCAAACGACTCAATGCAAGACGAAGATGAATGGAGCAGATTGGATCCTCTCTTCTCCCTCAGGATTATTTGACATTTTAAAAATGAAATATCGTAGGCTAATAATATTAATATTTGTGACTTTTTCGACATCTAGGGGCATTTAGATCCCGTAAATTCATATTAATTGTACTAGTTTGGAGAGGCAGCTGTGAAAATGTTAAAATTATTCATTGTCAATGTCTAAACATATTATTGTAGTCAATATTGTAAAATGGACAAATTTGCTGTATATTTTGAATCAATAAATAAATAAAAAATAATTGGTAAATAAAATTATTTCGTTTATTGGCCCTCTAGGCTGACGTTTCGGTCCTGATCAAGGCCATCTTCAGAGCTTAAGGGCTGTCAATATAGGCATCCAATCAAATATTCAATTAATTAATATTTAATATTATTAATAATTGAAATTTTTATGTTATATATATATATAGCTATAGGCTATACATGATTGAATATTTGATTGTATGCCTATATTGACAGCCCTTAAGCTCTGAAGATGGCCTTGTTCAGGACCGAAACGTCAGTCTAGAAGGCCAATAAATGGAATAATTTTAGCTATTCTTCTTTTATTTACCAATTAACGATTATCCAGCTATAAAATCCACATCTTGTATATTAATTGATGGAAAGCGAACTTTTGACCACTAGTCACAAGTAGAAAGAACTCTAAAACTGCGCTAAGGAGGAGGGATTTTTATTTAATATTGAAATTTTAAAAACACTCAGGTATTTTTTAGACCTGGAGGCCTGACATCCACTGTGGTCTGAATGTCTGTCTGTGAACAAAATCAAAATATCTCAATAACGAAAAGAGCTAGGAGGTTGAAATTTTATATTTAAGTTAGGGACCCCCCTGAGACGTGACACGAAGCTTTTGAACAAAATCGGCAAAAAAGTACTAGTACTTTACTGATGTATTTTTTCAGTTTTTTTTTTCGATTTTCTCAAAATTCGCTCCAACGATTTTAATTAAAATTCAAAAATCAATTTTTTTTTAGAAGCTCTTTATATTCTCATTGTGCTCTCAAAATTGTTATAAGCACACTTTACTCTGGTGTGACACAACTTTCGATCACCGAAGGTAAGAGAAAGTTGTGTGCTGTGCGTCCAGGCACACCATATTTTTTTTTCTTTGAGTAATATTGGGATTGGATGGGTGTAAAGGCCGCCCACGGCGGGCAACGTGGCTTGTATATTCTTAAATAAAGATAGTATTTACTACTAAATCACTTGATGGAAAATTAATCTTTACTAGAATTCTCTTTTGTATACATTCATTATAGAAAATGTAAATTGCGCATTAAATTAAGCCTTTAAATATTAATTTCAATTCACAAACGAATCAACCGAATGTTCTATTTTCACCGCAACCTTAAAAGGTCTCCTAACTTTACTCAATAGAATGGAAAAAAAAAAAAAAAAATTAAAATAACAAAAACCAGCAAGGAAAAAAAAAGATCTTTATTTAAAGAGAAAATGATATCCATTTGTATTATGAGTTGAATGAATGAATGAATGATCAACTCTAATGTTTTAATAGATTTAATTGGTTAGTTGAAGGCGTATTCAATTTAGGAGTTCTAGAAATAATTCATTAGACTTTTACTGGATAAAACAAAGGACAAAAATGGTCCAATTTTTTTTTTTTAATATTCCAATAACCCTACAGTTACAGGGTAATTTAGAGTTTATAAAAAAAATGAATCCTAAGAAAGTTTAAAAAATTCATCTTTTATCTGTGTAAAGGCACTTTATTGAAAAATATACTAAAAAAGTTGGAACTATTTGATTATCGACGACGTTTCGGGATCACGTCGATCCCATCTTCAGGACGATAAACTGTTATTGTTGCTTAGATAGATGCAATTTTGGTTCATATAAAAATAAATGATTAAATTTGGATATACCATTAGATGGATATGAGAATTGCTGTAGGTGCATGGGCTATATTTTTAATTTGTGGCAAATGGGCCCGAAACGACAACGACTGGCCAAGATTGAAAGATTTATATTTGTATGAACCAAAATTGCATCTATCTAAGCAACAATAACAGTTCTGAAGATGGGATCGACGTGTTCCCGAAACGCCGACGATAATCAAATAGTTTATTTATCATTTGCTGGCTGCCATACATCTTCCTAAAAAAGGTTGGTGAGACTGATCGCACAGCATACAACTTTCTCTTATTTTCTACCTTCGGTAATCGAAAGTTGTGATCTGTGCTTGTCACACCAGAGTAAAGTGTGCGTATAACAATTTTGAGAGCAAAATGAGAATAGACATTTTAAAGAGCTTCTAAAAAATAATTGATTTATGAATTTTAATCAAAATCGTTGGAGCGAATTTTGAGAAAATCGAAAAAATACATCAGTAAAGTACTAGTATTTTTTGGCCGATTTTGATTCAAAGCTTATTTTCACGCTCTAGGAGGGTGTTTAACTTAAATATAAAATTTCACCCCCTCTCATTCATTCATGCTTAAAATTGGATACAGATAGGCCATGTTGCGAAAAGCGCACATTCATCAAAATCTCGATATCGAATTTTTATTTGACAAGAATCCAATATTTTCTCTCTAAATATTAACATATATAGGTAAGAGAAAGTAATAAAGGCCACGATTCTAATTAACAATTGATATTTGCCCCTGGTTTCTTTGGATAAATGAGTATTCTTAGATGATAATGAGATGTGATATCCAAGTGGCATAAATCACACAACAGCGTGAATGGCAATGCTTGCTTGCTTGCTTGCTTGCTTGGGCGGCCAGACAATGAATGCTGTCGTCAAGTGTATTTATTTATTTTTTTTCTTTCTCTCTTTCCCCCCTCCCCTCTCTATCGAGGATCAAATGTTGGTTGTTTGTATTCAGAGCCAAGTAGCCCTATGTATGAGTATTCCCTCCTCTCAAGAATGTGCACACGTGATTAATCAACTTTAACTATCAGTCTGAATCTGATTAGTGAAATTTATTCAATCTACAAGTACATAAAATAAATTGACATTAATGAAAAAACTAAAGAAAATAAGGAAAAAAATCTGGTGTGACTGGCGCACAGCACACAACTTTCTCTTACCTTCGGTAATCGAAAGTTGTGTTCTGTGCTTGTCACACCAGATTTTTTGTGTCGACATATATTTAGTTCCCGACAGTACCGGAACATATGAATTCAGATGTAAAATTTATAAGTATGGGAAAATATTTATATTTTGTTACCATGGCAACCATTTCTCATATCTTCCCTATGAAATACAAGAGTAAAGTGGACTTCAGAAGATTTCAATTGCAAAATGAGAATATACATTTTAAAGAGCATCTAAAAAATAATTGATTTTTGAATTAAAAAAAAAAATCGTTGGAGCAAATTTTGAGAAAATCGAAAAAAACTGAAAAAAATACATCAGTAAAGTACTAGTACTCTTTGGCCGATTTTGATTAAAAGCTTATTTTTCCGGTCCCGGGGGGTGTTTAACTTAAATATAAAATTTCAACCTCGTAGCTCAATTCCTTCATGCTTAAAATTGAACACAGACACACACACACACACACACCACCCCACAGACAGACCATGTCGCGAAACCACTTTTTTGGGTTCAGGGGACTTCAAAACGTGAAGATCCATCAAAATCTCGACATCGAATTATTGAATGAATCCAATACTTTCTCTATATATATATATGTATATATTACATATATACATAGGTAAGAGAAAGTAAAAAAACATCAAACTTCACAATCACTATATGATTATGTATCAAAGATTTTAGCTTCTTAATTGTCAAATCTTGTATCTTGTCTTTTCTTAATTTAATAACGTTTGCCTCTCTCTTCAGCTATAAAACTTAAATTAAAGTTTATTTGATTGGAACTAAAATAGTGCCCTATATATTATAGAGAGATTTAAAAACCTAAGACTAAAAGAGAATCATAAAGCTAGAATTAAATCATCTCCCCTTTTTTTAATGGATAGCCAGCCTATTTAAAGCAAAAAAAAAAAATTAATTTAAGGATTAAAATAAAATTTAAAATTAAAACTTAATTTGAGCATTATTTTCAGTATTAATATTTCATTAAAATAATCTTGAGTGAAAGAATTATTCACTCAAGAAAATAAACGACTCAGTCACCAGGGCTGATATGTTGTGGTTATTAGGAGTAAATTTCATGTGAATAATACTGAGATGAGTTCCCGTTTCCTACCTCAGGAAGAGGCATCTCAAAAAGGATTTTTCTGCCAGGAGGTGAATTTGAACTCGAGTTATCTTCAACTCAGGATTATAAGCTAAAGTGTTTTATTCCTCGGCTAATTATCTATAAACCAGATATATAATTGTGTTCGTCCGTCTGTCACACTCTGATCGATGTGAAATTTGGAAATGAAATTTTGCACCCTTATTGGAGAATCCAGGAAAAATACTCCAGATTTCCAAAATACTCAAATGGTGAGGGGATCACAAAAAATTCAAAATTTTCCCATTAGAAAGCATTAGGTTCTATTTCTTCATCTTCTTCTTCTTCTGTCCTGGCCACTATTAATCCCGCGGTGTGGGGTCGGCGACATTGGGTTCTATTTCTCCTTATGAAAAGTCAAAGATAATTAATTATTAAATCATCAAATTTCTCAAATGAAAAATAATAAAATTTGCTATATCATTAAATCCCTTTGAATCTTATAGAAGAGGGGCTCACTGGTGTAGTGGGCTAGGGTATCGGCTTCTACAAAGAAGATCCGCATTCAAATCCTGGGCTTGCAGGATTTTTCATTAAGTAAAAATATTTATTTAATGTAATCCTCAAGCAGGCACTGGATTGGAATATTGGATCTCACCACAATAGCCCGCCCTCGGGGCATGGCGTAGAGGTTAGCGTGCTAACCTCGTATACCAAACGTCGTGGGTCGGACCCCAGGCAGTCTGATAATTTTATTTAAGCCAATTGGATACCAAATGGCTTAAATAAGAATGCCTGGACCCCATATATGTATATTAAATCAATAACGGTTATCGTAAATGTCTTATATGGCCTGAGTTGCCGAAAAGACTTTGTGAATGTGTGTGTGAGTGGGAGTGAAAAAAGTGTGAATGTTTAAAAAAAAAAAAAAAAACACAAGTAGCCCCTCAGGCAACTCTACGAAGAAGGGGGTTGACTGTGAGACCCTGTCCTGTGGAAGGGACGTAAAGAAGGCTCCCTCTCAGTGATGCATTCTTCAAAAGGAGTAGGCTACACGCCGGTGATGAGGAGTCCCTCCTCAACTAGGACATCCTCCATAGCATAGAAGAGGTTGGAGAAAAGGAACAAGAAATAAGGGGTTGAGTTCACTAGATAGAAACGAACGCAGGGAAGAGGGAGGGAGTTCGAGATTGAAAATAATGTAACTTCACAGGGTGCAGGTAAGATGGCTACGGCCAGAGGGCCGAGTTGGGTTTGAGGTGTGTGTCCTTCGTGCACTTAGGCACCTCGGAGAAATAAAAGGGGATCCCGATAGGAATTTCAAAAATAATATATCTCATAGTAAAGAATCCCATCGAAGTCACGCCCTAACTACTAACTATTAACGAAGGAAGAAGATCTATAAAGGAACTAGCATAAAATTTTAAATATTTAAAAGAGGAATTTCAAAAAATTTAGTTTACGGCACGATAAATGTTTTTTTTTTTTTTTTTTTTTTTTTTTTTTTTTTTTTTTTGAAAATAAAATCACCGAAATTCTAAAAAAAAAAATCTTAATGAAATACGGGCAAATATTTTAAGATTTAATGTATTACAATTCAAAAGTTAGAATTAAATAATATTAGTTAGATATTTTTTGTCTATTTCAAATAAATAGCATTTGTTGCAATTATTGTATTTTCAAAATGCAACATTTTTACATATCCTAGTTGTTTATATAACACTCTGTTGATCATCAGCATTAATAAATAAGTAAGCATAAATTTAATATCTGCATACTTGACAGATAAATACCTACGTTTGAATTTGGTTTAATATCTTTTGCTTAATGAATTGTATAAAAAAAAAAATAATAATAATAATAATAATAATTAGATTCTAAATCAGCGATTTTTGGTTATGCTATTCTAACAGAAAAAAAAAAATTCTCAACGAATACGAAAGTTAATAATAATTATTTGAAAAACAAAAGTAATAATTTAAGATTGACAAAAAAAATAGAATCTTTAGTAATTAAATGAAAGAATAACTGTTAAATTTAAAAAAAGGGCCTCGGGCTTGGCGTAGTTGGTAGCGGGATTTTATTACATTTAATGAGACGTTTCGACAAATTGTATTCAAAGGGGGTTTTTATAAAGGAATTTTTGAGGGGAAAATACATTTTGTTTGTAAATTTTTATATATCTGTGTAAAATTTGTCTTTATTTGACTTGATAAAAGGCTTTCTTCTTTCAACATTTCGTTCTAATTTAAATAGATAGCATTGGCCAGATTTTTAAGATTAAATTTTTAATTATAGAAATATTTTAAGAAATGTTGAAAGAAATATATTTATAATCGAGTCGCTTTTATAATTTTTAACATTCTCACTGAACAAGTCAATGAATAACACACCCATAAAGAAAATACATAATAAATGCATTGTGGCCTTTTAACAACTCCGGGACAGATACAATTTGTAAGTGTTATCTTAGATTGTTAAAAAAATTTTCTATCTATTCAATATTAATGTGTTATATTATGTAGGAAAGACTGATGATGTGAAAATAAAGTTTTCTCGAAACGTCTCATTAATTGTAATAAAATCGGAGGCTTTAATCTTTGGCTGCTCCTGCTTCCTTACTTGTAGATAATATTTTTGTACATATCAAAGTAAAAAGAAATTGTATTTAATTGTAATGAATATTAAAAAATACCCAAGATCGTGTATAATTAACAATATTTGCACTGATTAAGGTCGTGATTGGCGACCGAAACGTCGGCAAATAGAAATAAAATAAAATATTTTCTTAGTAGATGTGGAGAAAAGTAGATATATAGCTGGATAGAAGATTTTGAAGTAGCAAGAAGAAGAAAGAGAAGCAGCTAGTATTTATTTCATTTATTTAATACCCATTAGGCTGACGTTTCTGTCGAGGTTGAGACCATCCTCAGAGCTTATGGGCTGTCAATATAGGATAAATATTATAAACTCTATCATATGATTCATAACCAATAAGTTATAATTTCAATATTTTTATTATATTTCAAAATATTTTCTTATTTAATCTCTTGGTTGCAAAGTCTCTGCGAATCCTGAGTATATGGACAAGTATGGTATTCATTCCAAAAATTGGATGTCGAGATTTTGAAGGAAATATATGTTTTGAGAACCCTGAGTCCAAAATAAAGCATGAGGTTGAAATTTTATATTTAATTTCTCGTGTGTGTAAATAGCTGTGATTGGTATCTGAGAAGAATAGTAGGAGAATGAAACTCGCAGATTGGTGACGTTTCGGTCTTTTTTTTATTTTTAAACATTCACACTTTTTTCTCATTCACACTCACACACACATTCACCCAGTCTTTTCGGCAACTTAGGCCATATACGACTTTTTACGATATCCGTTATTGATAAATATACATATATGGGGTCCAGTCATTCTTATTTAAGCCATTTGGTATCCAAATGGCTTAAATAAAATCATCGGACTGCCTGGGGTCCGAATCCGCGACTTTTGGTAGGAGAGACTGATGATGAGAAAATAAAGTTTTCTCGCAATGTCTCGTGAATTATTGAGAAGCGGAAAAAAAAATAAATAAATTCACCTTAATTTTAGTCTTAGGTTACTCTATATCCTAATTAATAATTTTTTTAATACTCCCACTTTTTTCTCATTCACACTCACTTAGGCCATATAAGACTTTTACAATACCCGTTATTGGAATCCGAGCCCGCGACCCTTGGTATACAAGGTCAGTACCTTCACCAAACCCGCGGGCTAATTAATAATTAACTTTAAAAGTCTATTTTAATTAAATAATGCAATAGAAAGAGAGGGGAGGGGGTTGGAAAAGTAAAGAAGTTGTGTTTCTTTTTTTTTAATAAAACATTTGCCATAACAACAAATTATACACGTAGATGCAAGTTGTAGACTGTTTCTATCTATATTTAGAATCAGGCTTTTCCTGTTCAAGTTGGAAGAACCCTTTCTGGGGGTTCCTCGGCTTCTCTACTTAACTCATTATTATTATTATTATTATACTAAGCACAAAAGAAAAGAAGAAACTTCTCCTTCCTTAAGAATATAAAATTGATTGGAGTAAAAAAGAAAAATTTATCTTTTATCAGTTCCGCCTTCAGCGGGTTTTGCATCTAGCCAGGGGGGCGGAGCCTCTAACTGGCTCGGGCCCGCCTGGGACTTCCCTTCTAACATAACATTTGATAGTCAATTAAAGAAAAAAAAACCTAAATATAAATAATTAACAATTTTTATAATTTTTTATTTGAGAGATTTAATTATTTTATTATTAATTTAATTTAATTAATTAACTTGTTAGATTTTTCAAAAGCGCCCAATGCTTTTCATTGGGGAAATTCTCAAAAAAAAATTTTTGAGCACCCTCATAGATAAATTTGGGAATTTTTCTTAGACTCCCAAAAAATGAAATTCAGATAAATGAAAATTATTCTTAAGGTGCGCGTCTCGAAAAACGGTTAGAAAGCTATTGACTACCTAGTTACTCGAGGCGGCAAGAGATGGCGTTAGTTTTTCTCATAGGAATACAAGGGATTTATTCCATTTCATTTGAGAGATTCCAACTAATTAATTATTAAGTTAATTTAATTAATTAACTTTGATTTTTCAAAAGCGCCCAATGCTTTTCAATGGGGAAATTCTCAAAAAATTTTATAGATCATTGATAAATTTGGGAATTGCCCTCGGGGTTTGGTGTAGAGGTTAGCGTGCTAACCTCGTATACCAAACGTCGCGGGTTCGAACCCCAGGCAGTCCGATGATTTTATTTAAGCCAATTGGATACCAAATAGCTTAAATAAGGTGCTTGACCCCATATAGTTGTAGATATTAAAATCAATAACGGTTATCGTAAATGTCTTATATGGCCTGAGTTGCCGAAAAGACAGTGTAATGTGTGTGGAATGAGAAAAAAGGTGAATGTTTTTATTAAAAAAAAAAAAATTTGAGGAATTTTTCTATAGCTCTCAAAAATAAGGAAATCCAGATAAATGCCCAAAATTAGCCCCTAAGACGCGCGCCAGTTGATTTCCATTTGAAAATAGTGATATAAATTTATCTTTAAAATTTTAGTTTTTTTTTTTTTTTTAGAGAAAGTAAAATAATAAAAATAATTGAACTTGATTTATTACGTTCCAGATGAAAGTAAAAGGAGGCATTATGTCATTGTTCAAGGTCAGGGAAATTAATAACAAGTCAAGGTGTGGGTTCGTTGAACTATTTAATAAACTGCGAAAATAAATAATTGATTCTACGTGAATGATAAACAAAAATACAAATCTAAATTGCATATCGCAATGGAAATGCACCAACGACCCTTGGATCAGGATATCTACTCTAAAGAAAAGGTGAAATATTTTTGGACATTGCAATTGGGTCAATGGGCAATGGGAATATCAATATTTTTTTTTTTTAAATATAGCTTTTTATTTTCTTTGGTTAGTTCGTTAACTTATTTTTTTTTTTGTGCTATTCGGTTGGTCTCATTTTGTCACCCCAACGTCAAAGAGAGAAACAAAAAAAAGCTCCAAGGTCAAGGGACGCAGACTCCCCCTCAAGTCCACTAGAAATTTACTTAAATCAAAAGGAATGCTTTTAATTTGTACAATTTAATACAAAAGATATGGGACAAAAATAAATAACAATAATATTATTGAGTGAATGCATATTATATTTCACGAAAATGAATTTAATTAACTTCTTGGATGTCCAATTACAAAATAAAAAAAAATATTCTTAATATCTTGGATCGTTAAATTCAGAATATCAAAGGGGAAAAAATAATAATAAACCCATGTTTAGGATATATTTTTTTTTTTTTTGAATTGCATAATATTATTTAACCTTAAAATTCAATAATTTTCTTGATTAATTCTGAAAATAATTTTTTCTCCCCGTTTTGTAACTATTGAGGTTATTTTACATATAATTTGTACCGATGCGGGGACGTACCACATAGTCAATAATATTTATATGCGACATTATTATCAAAGAAGGGTTGCAAAAGCAGCCAAATTTTATTTTCTTTAAATACAGTAGAGTCCCGTTAATCCGAACTAATTGGGACCGAGGGTCGTTCGGATTATCGGGAAGTTCGGATTAACCGGAATTGTAAGCTTGAATTAGTTAATTTTGATAATAAAGTCGTATTTATAACGTTGTAAACCGTGAAACTTGTCGGTGATATTAAACTCTAAATAAATATTTCATAATATTTTTTTACGTTAAGAGAAAAAGAAACTCATTAATTTGCGTGTTGTGTGAACGCAGTAATTAAAAAAAAAAAAATCGTACGCAAAAAGAGTTCGGATTACCGGGACTCTACTGTATTTTATTGGGCCGACGTTTCGATCATCTTCAGGACCCAATAAGCGTCAAGAATATTTTGCATTAGGCAGCTATATGTATTGATGCTCATCAGGTGAGAGATACAACTCAACAGCCACAACTACAATATTATTGTTGCATCATTCATGCAATTTTCGTTTCAATTAAAAGATTAATTCACAAATCCTAAGGGGTTTTAAATGACGTAAATTAAATTAAATTATATGTTTCTATATACTTCTGAAAATAACACACCGAGTGTCGAGATTTCACTAATAAATAATTATGATTTAATCATAATGTTTCAACTAGAGCCAACGGTTATGTGTTTAAATTTAATTAGCACAAGGGCGAATTCAGAGGAGTTTCTCAGGGGGGGAGGGATAATCTGGTGTGACTGGTCGCACAGCACACAATTTTTTCTTAATTTTGGTAATTTAAAAAAAAATAAAATTTTTTCCCGGGGAAAAAAAGAATATTTTTCTCAAATCTCGGGAGGGGGGGGGGTAATTACTCCCTTTACTCCCCCCCCCTTGTATTAGCACCATCTCCTTTCAAAGAATACCAAACAAATGGACAGTAAAATGTCGATTTATCTATTTTTAAAATGAAAAAGATAATTTGGGATTTAATGGAGTTCAAAAAAAAAAAAAAAAAGATGAATGTTTTTTAATTTTAAATGACGAATTAGTGAGGGGGGGGGGGGGACGGTAAAATCTGGATGACAACAGTTGGTGTTGAAAACCCTGATACAATTAAAACTCAAGGTTCAGAAGTGATGACAGATAGACAGACAGACAGAGTTTAAGACAAATTTTCCAATTTACCAGAACCTTCTCCTTGGAGGCGGCGGCGGCCATCGGCGGTGGGGGTGGAGGCGGCGGCGGCGGTAAAGACGGCGATCGTGGTGGTACATCACCAGGGGATTTATCACGACGCGAGTATCCTTTTCGAATGCCCATAATTAAATGTTAAAAAAAAAAAAAATAATAACACCATTGGCACCTGTTATCACATTTTAATCACTCACACTCAAACACACACACAGACGCACATAAACACGTGGGTTGTCACTTGTCACAAGACGCGCGTGCGTCAGGCTACTGGGCAGTAGCAAGCAAACGACAGTAGACTAAAAATCAAGACGACGGGGACGTCGACGACGACGACACGTGGTGGCGGCGACGACGGAGACCGACGGCGGTTACATTTTCTATCTCTGTCACTCTTATATGGGGGGGGGGGGGGGGAAGAGAGACGCGTTTAGATGTGGGCCCCACTGAGACCCCCAAGATGCATATGAGACCAGAGGTTGAGGTTGCTTGCTTGCTTGGGATGCTGCCTGCCTGTCATAGTTTTTCTATCTCTCTCTTTCTCTCTTCGGGAAACTTCGGCTGTCTTCGGATTCTTGTTTCCATTCACTCCCGCGCTATGAATGAACACACACACACACACACACACACACACACCTTGTAGATATACAATCTTCAAGTGATCCATTTTTCTAAATTATTTATTTTGGAACTAGGAAGTTGAATGTAGGTGTATTTAATGACATTATTTATCACTTGCCCTCTTTATAAGTCATTTTCTACTTTAATATTTCCCAAAAAAATTGAGATGGACTCTTATAATAAATTAAAATTAGAAACACAAGTTTCAATAATGTAAAAGGTCAGCAGTTTATGAAGAAAATAAAAAAAAAATGAAGTTTTTTTTTTCGGACAATTTTATTTAGTAAAAACAAAAGCGACGTTTCGATACTAGGTATCATCTTCAGGCTTGATCAAAAAATTAAAGAGAAATAGTCAAAAAAAAAAGTCATTTGGAGATGACATTTGTAATTTTTTTTTTTTTTTTCATGCTCAGTGGTTACTCACATCTTCTGGGTACGTGCTTAGCGAGCACGAGCTACCCGAGCTGGGACTGGCAGTCCTTCTGTTCTTTACATGTCTGTCCCTTCTATATTTTCAACAGGCGCCAGACCGTGCGACGGGCCGGTCTGTTCTATTTCTTTCGCTCACAAAAAAAACCCATTCCGCTGACTCCGCACTGCGGGAATGAGGCAAAGATAGAAGTTTTTTTTTTTATTATTATAGACCAGAGAATGGTCTTATAGAAGTCAAAACTGCATTTATATCTATCCTATATATAAACGACGAATGTGTGTGTGTGTGTGTGTGTGTGTGTGTGTGTGTGTGGGGTTACACTCGGTTCTCAGCAGCCATTAGGCGTAGAGACATGAGCGATGGCTCATTTTGATCCTTGAGGGGTGAGGATGATGCAGAAAAGGCGAGGGTCCGCCGCAGGAGGGCCCGAGCCAGCTGGCGGGGGTCCAGGGGGCCGCGAAGCGGCTGCGGCCGGCTGGTGAATTAATAAAAGATAGAAAATAAAAAGCATTCAAAATCTTAAAAGGCCACAGTAGCAGAAAGAGTAAAATTTAAAAAAAAAAATGATTTTTATATTTAACAAGACCCAAGGTAACAAAAATTTATTTATTTATTTTTTAAAATAAAATTCCAAGAAAATATTGTTCTTTTTGTTCCACTCAATAATATTCTTTTGAGTTATCATTTTTTTTTTTTTTTATTTATTGAAACTTTATTATGAAAGAAGCAATTTTTTTTTTTTTTGAAAGTTCTTTCTTCTTCAAGTGTTCCGCTCTTTGGAACAATTCCATTGAAGAAAAATGGTAGATTTTTTAGCCAGGAGATTACGACGATGAAGATCTTTCGCTGCATCACCAGATGAAGGATTTTGTACTTTTTTTCCCCCCCCCCCCCCCCTTTCCCTTATGACATGAATAAAATAATCTAATTTAATTCTTTTGATGTTGGTGCAGCTCTCTTCTCTTTCCCCAGCATTGGTCACGTGTTCCAGCCAAAATATTCCTAATAGCCGTCGGTAGATCCACATCTTCAATTTTCTTCTCTGTTACTCTAGTCCAGCGTTTTCCAAACTGTGAGGCGCGCCTCCCTAGGGAGGCGCGGACTAGTCTAAGGGAAGGCGCGAATGTTAATCACAGCGAGAAATTTTCCAAATGATTGCTAGTTTTATAAATAGGAATAAATAAAAAAACAAATATTTTTATATAAATTTATTGTGAGGTACGTATGCCTTTGTGGATGGAAGTATTATTAAGAAGTCAAAAAAGAAAAATTCCAAGACATATACAGCCAAAATTATTTCTCTTATTTTAACGTTTCGGCCACTGGTTAAGGCAATCTTCAGAGCCAGAGGCGAGAATAAATGAAATTTTGAATTAAAAATTAAAATTTCATTTATTCTCACCTCTGGCTTTGAAGTTGGATTAAACCAGTGGCCGAAAAGCTGAATGAAATTTTGAATGAAAATTAAAATTTTATTTATTCTCGCCTCCGGCTCTGAGTATGGCCTAAACCAGTGGCCGAAACGTCACAATAAAAGAAATAATTTTGGCTGGAATTTTTTTTTTTACTCCATCTTAATATAAATTTATATTTTACTTTCTCTTACCTATGTATATATGTAATATATATATAGAGAGAAAGTATTGGATTCATGTCAAAAATTCGATGTCGAGATTTTGATGGATCTTCACGTTTTGAGGTCCCCTGAATCCAAAAAAGTGGTTTTCGCGACATGGTCTGTCTGTGGGTGGGTGTGTGTGTCTGTGTGTGTGTCTGTGTTCACTTTTAAGCATGAAGGAATTGAGCTATGAGGCTGAAATTTTATATTTAAGTTAAACACCCTCCGGGACCGGAAAAATAAGCTTATAATCAAAATCGGCCAAAGAGTACTAGTACTTTACTGATGTACTTTTTCAGTTTTTTTCGATTTTCTCAAAATTGGCTCTAACGATTTTGATTAAAATTCAAAAATCAATTATTTTTTAGATGCTCTTTCAAATGTATATTCTCATTTTGCCATTGAAATCTTCTGAAGATCACTTTACTCTTGTACTTCATAGGAAAGATAGGAGAAATGGTTGCCATGGCAACAAAATATAAATATTTTCCCATGTTTATAAAAATTCGACATCTTAAATTCTAATATATTGGCGGAAACTAAATATATGTCGACACGAAAAATCTGGTGTGACAAGCACAGAACACAACTTTCGATTACCGAAGGTAAGAGAAAGTTGTGTGCTGTGCGCCAGTCACACCAGATTTTTAGCATTGAAAAATGTTTATTTTTGTATTATTTTACAAAATGAGGAGGGGGGGGGGAAGCGTCATATGATTAAATATTTTTAAGGGAGGCGTTCTAACAAAAAGTTTGGAAACCACTGCTCTAGTCAATGTCCAGGCCTCCATTCCATACAATGCAAACACTCTGTCCTTATTTTTGTGACGAGAGAGGCAGCAGAGTCTCATTTTGGCGAAGGTTGAAAATTCCACTTTTCTAATATTATTTTTATTTAAGAGATCAGAGGGCGGATATTTTTCTTTTTATAGATTTTCTTACACTATTTATTATTCAAAAAAAAAAAAAAAAAATCTTGACCTTGTTTTATTCATTTTTTTTTTTTTATATTAAAACACTCTAAGAAATGATTTTGATAATCAACTTAAGATATGTTTTTTTTTTTTTTTACTCCTACTCAAACTTTTTTTTTTATTTTTCAACCCTCTAGAAATTTGTTTATAACTAAAAGATGAATATCTTAAAATAACTTTGTTTAATTAAGAAAGATTATTACGTAAATACAAAGAAGAAAAGAAAAAAAAAATAACATTAACTATACATACATACATTCATAAAAAGATTCTATTGAAAATTCAAATTTATCTTCTTGAATAGATAATCTCTAGATACATACGAATAAACGCGTTCTGTCCTTTTCTTTTTTCACTCCCTATTCATTATGTGTTTTTTTTCTGGAGTAAACAAATATCCTTTGTCCCTCGACTGCCTGTCAATTTTTTTTTTTTTTTTTTTTGTTTTTTGAAAAAGAATAAAAAAATTATAATTGAGTTTGATTTGTCGATGAAAATAACTGGGAAGATATTTTCTGGATATTAATTCCCTTTTTATCTTTCTCTTACCTATATATATGTTAATATATATAGAGAGAGAAAATATTGGATTCATGTCAGAAGATTTTGATGGATATACACGTTTTGAGGCCCCCCTGAATCCAAAAAAGTGGTTTTCGGGACATGCTTTGTGTTCAATTTAATTTAGGCACCCCCCTCCCAGAGCATGAAAATAAGCTTTTAATCAAAATCGGCCAAAGAGTACTAGTACTTTACTTTATGTACTTTTTCAGTTTTTTTCGATTTTCTCAAAATTCGCTCCAACGATTTTTTTTTTAAATTCATAAATCAATTATTTTTCTAGATGCTCTTTAAAATGTATATTCTCATTTTGCCCTTGAAATTGACCACTTTCTCTTGTATTTCATAGGAAAGATAAAAAAAATGGTAAACAAAATATAAATATTTTCCCATACTTATAAATTTTATATTTTTAATTCAAACGTACTATGACCTTGGGGTCGGTGTAGTTGGTAGCGTGCCTGTCGTGTATACCAAGGGTCGCGGGTTCGGATCACAGGCAGTCCGATGATTTTATTAAAAACATTTGGTTACCAAATGGCTTAAATTAGACTGCCCGGACCCTCAAAAGATACTTACTAAAATAGTGAGTATCCTAAAGTATTATATGGCCTAAGTTGCTGAAAAGACTGTGTGAGTGTGAATGAGAAAAAAAATGTGTTAAAAAATAAAAACTAGTGACAAGCACAGAACACAACTTTCTACTACCGAAGGTAAGAGAAAGTTGTGTGCTGTGCGCCAGTCACACCAGATTTTTTATGTCGACATGTATTTAGTTTCCGTCAGTAAGGTATATTCGATTTTCAAGATCTAAAATTTTTTTTTTTTTTTTTTCTCCCTTTTCTCTCCCACACACTCCACACACATTCTCTCTTTCCACTTCCATTTAGCTTTACGATATCCGTTTAATTATAAATCAATTTGGTTCAGGATTTCTATTTAACCATCTGTATCCAAATGGCTTAAATAAATCTTCGACTGCCTGGGTCCGAACCCGCGACGTTTGGTATAGGAGGTAGGCACTCTACCTACTACCCAGACCCGGAAGATCTAAAATTTAAAAGTAGGTGGAAAATATTTATATTTTGTTACCATCGCAACCATTTCTCCTATCTTCTCTATGAAGTACAAGAGTAAAGTGGTCTTCAGAAGATTTCAATGACAAAATGAGAATATACATTTTAAAGCGAATCTAAAAAATAATTGATTTTTGAATTAAAAAAAAAAAATCGTTGGAGCGAATTTTGAGAAAATCGAAAAAAACTGAAAAAGTGCATCAGTAAAGTACTAGTACTCTTTGGCCGATTTTGTTCAAAAGCTTCGTGTCACGTCCCATGGAGGTGCCTAACTTAAATATAAAATTTCAACTTCCTAGCTCTTTTTGTTCTTGAGATATTTTGTTCACAGACACACAGACAGACACACAGACAGACCATGTCGCGAAAACCACTTTTTTGGATTCAGGGGACCTCAAAACGTGTATATCCATCAAAATCTCGACATCGAATTTTTGACAGGAATCCAATACTTTCTCTCTATATACTGTATATTAACATATTAAGAGGTAAGAGAAAGTAAAAAAATGTACCGTAAGTTACTATAGGAAACTAAATATATGTCGACACAAAAAATCTGGTGTGACAAGCACATTGAGTAAGAGAAAGTTGTGTCCTTTGCAGACCAATCGACACCAGATTTTTATTTCGTACTAGTCAATGTTGATTTTGATAACCTAGTGGCTGGCGTCAAGAGTCAAGAGGCCTTCGCTAACATCGCTCGCCTCTGCTAAAATATAAGATTTATTTTTACCAACCAAAAATAACCCTTTGGATGTTGTTCGCACAGAAGAAACATTTTCGGATCATTCATTCATTCATTCATTCATTCATTTTGCTTGAAATGAACTCCTCATTATTTGAAATTCTTTTTTTTTTTATAATAACTTCTAAGAATAATTTTTATTTAAAATTTTTTTTTCTTTAAATATTATGTATAATATACATATCAATATATTACATATACATTGATAAATGGTATTTTTAGATAATTATTTTTAAAAAAAGAATTTAGCTGAAATCAGCTGTTTGAAATGGGTAAGGAGAGGGGAGAAAGAAAAAAAAAAATAACGCTGCAAATAAATTCATTCATTTTCCTTTAAAGGTTGTTCGGACATTAAAGCCCTTTGTTAGATTAAAAGCTAATTTTTTAATATGTTATTAATCACTATCAAATACGTATAAAATAAAATTTTGAAGCAGATCTGACCCAGGGTTATCGTGTAATTAATTTTTAAAAAATTGAAATTTAACATGTAGTCTATGGGGAATAACGACGAAACGCACACATATCGAATTATATAGCCAGTTCTGCAATAGATACAAAAACAAAAAAACTTACATTTTATCAATTCACTTCCGAGGGATACGTTAAAAATAAAATCAAAAGTTTCTGCCCAACGCTTTTAAAGATATTTTAACAAGGTCAAAAAATTCTCCAAAATGACAGTCGCCAATATTTAAAAATAAGGAAATCTCGAGAGTCAGACCAGCCTGGCAACGTCGCATAAAATAATTCTCTTTTCTCGCTGTCAGTTACATTTTTTTTTTCCATTTTACGATATTTTTTCTCGCAAATCGTCCATTGTGTTTAAACTGATTTGCATTAATCATTGTAATATATTAAATAAAATAAAATTGAAGGCGTTTAAGATTTAAAATAGATAGTTGATGAATGCAATGTTGCCAGTTCTATATTACGTGAAAAACTGCTCAAGTCAAAAGTCATTCATTTATTATTTTTGGTAATTAAATTATTAACTTAATACAATTATAAACTATGATAGGTCACGACTAAATTATAATAAGGAATTTTGGCATTCAAATTTTTAATTTTATTTTAAAAAAAATTTAGATTCTATTAAGACTTACGATGTACTATCCGAACAACCTTTAAAAAATTTTATTTTTTTTTTTTTTTTTTTTTTTTTTCTTTTAATTATTTTAATTTTTTCATCATCCATATAAAAAAAAAAAAAACAGTGGGTTCCAAATATAAATAAAATTTTTTTTAAAAATAAAGAAGAATTTTTTATTTATATATACTTTATACTATAACCGTTATTATGAATATATATATATATTGGGGTCCAGGCGTTCTTATTTAAGCCATTTGGTATCCAAATGTCTTAATGGGATCCGAACCCTGATTAACCCACGAAACACAAAAACAAATGTAGCGTCACTTAACCTTCCATATATCGACAACGACTGAACCAAATGTCATGAAATTTTTACACGTATCTTTTGAGGAGAGGTACTACTAAAAACAAAAGCGACATGGCTTTGGTGGATCAATTTGTGTGTTAGTCACGGGACTTAACGACCCATGGGTTATTATAATGTTTCAATATGAGCCTATGAATGAGAGTTTAAATATCAATATTATTACATTATACATTTCAAATAGCACTTAAGGTTGTTCGGATAGTACATCGTAAGTCATAATAGAATTTAAATTTTTTTTTAAATAAAATTAAAAATTTGAATGCCAAAATTCCTTATTATAATTTAGTCGTGACCTATCATAGTTTATAATTGTATTAAGTTAATAATTTAATTACCAAAAATAATAAATGAATGACTTTCGACTCGAGCAGTTTTTCACGTAATATAGAACTGGCAACATTGCATTCATCAACTATCTATTTTAAATCTTAAACGCCTTAAATTTTATTTTATTTAATATATTACAATGTTTAATGCAAATCAGTTTAAATACAATGGACGATTTGAGAGAAAAAATATCGTAAAATTGAAAAAAAAAAAATGTAACTGACATCGAGAAAAGACAATTATGTTATGCGACGTTGCCGGACTGGTCTCACTCTCAAATCTTCCTTATTTTTAAATATTGGCGACTGTCATTTTGGAGAATTTTTTGACTTTCTTGTTAAAATATCTTAGGCAGAAACTCTTGATTTTATGTTTAACAAACAGATGAAGATTTTTTGGGATTCACTTTTTTGAACACTAAAGGTGTATTTCTATTAAAATCTCGCCATTCAATTCTTTTAATGACAGAATCGCAATATAAATTTAAAGGTAAGAAAATAGACATCATTATTTTTTGGTGAAATAGAGAAGTGTAAATGGCCCCGAATCATTATGGAAATTTCTATTGAAATTAACTCACGTTAGAGGCGTTTGAAATGAAGTGGTAATATGTCGAAGTATATACCTGGAACAAAGGAAAATAATCAAATTAATACTTTGTCTGGTTTATGGGTCAAACTTCTAATAAACTCTCGATTACAACAAGTGGCAAAAAATGGTGTGAGTAATCGCACAGAGAGTACAAAAAAAGAGAAAAATAAAGTAGAAT
>JAKCPI010023371.1:0-16217 GCA_023213315.1 Euborellia annulipes | reverse complement strand
TTTCTCGTACCTCTATATATATGTTAATATATAGAGAGAGAAAGTATTGGATTCATGTCAAAAATTCGATGTCGAGATTTTGATGGATCTTCACGTTTTGAGGTCCCCTGAATCCAAAAAAGTGGTTTTCGCGACATGGTCTGTCTGTCTGTGTGTCTGTCTGTCTGTCTGTGTGTGTGTCTGTGAACAAAATATCTCAAGAACGAAAAGAGCTAGGAGGTTGAAATTTTATATTTAAGTTAGGCACCCCCATGGGACGTGACACGAAGCTTTTGAACAAAATCGACCAAAAAGTACTAGTACTTTACTGATTCACTTTTTCAGTTTTTTTCGATTTTCTCTAAATTTGCTCCAACGATTTTTTTTAAAATTCACAAATCAATTATTTTTTAGATTCTCTATAAAATGTATATTCTCATTTTGTGATTGAAATCTTCTGAAGACCACTTTTACTCTTGTACTCCATAGAAAAGATAGGAGAAATGGTTGCCATGGTATCAAAATATAAATATTTTCCCATACTTATAAATTTTACATCTTGAATTCAATTGTACCCTACTGTCGGAAACTAAATACATGTCGACACAAAAAATCTGGTGTGACAAGCACAGAACACAACTTTCGATTACCGAAGGTAAGAGAAAGTTGTGTGCTGTGCGCCAGTCACACCAGATTTTTTATTTTTATTATTATAAAATGAATGTTTTAAAGATGTTTTTCTTTATCGAAACAACTTTTACCCTTCACGGTTCGAGGGGGGAAGTGAAAAAGAGAAACGGTGAGAGAAGAAACAGAAGAAGAAAACCTAGTGAACTGCATGCTGATGTTTTTGAAATAAGCACCTCGTAAAAAAGCTTCCTCCCCCCGACCCCCCCCCCACCACAGCCACCAGCACCATCACCTACAAACACACAAACCCACACACAGACCTAGACTTCACCCCCAAGGCGTCATATTTGAAATTCAGACCGCACATCTGCGGGACCCGGGCAATATAGGGTGTCTATTTGTGCGGATATTTTCACCAAGAGAATATATATAGATATAGTTGTGTGTGCGATTGTGTTTATGTATGGGTAATCCTTCCTTCAATGCCGTCTTTTTCTTTCTCTCAATTCGTATGGCACCATTCTTCGTTTGCCTAGACACTCCTACTATTACTTTTACTACTAAGAGTGAAGGAGAAAGAAAAAAAGACGTTACTATTTCACCACCATAACTTTATTTTGACGGGTTGTCGCTCGTTCTAAATTGAATAAACTTATTTTTTAGTTTGAAGCCTAAAGGAAATTATCAAATTTTTTTTAAGAGTGCCTATAAATCATAGAACATCTCAAAAATAGGAAAAATGATGTACGGGTATTTATTTTAGTAAAATCTCAGGAAAAATATAGATGATGATTTTTTAAAATATATATTTTTTTTTTAATTTGTTTTAAGATATTTTTCGGCATCTAAGGTCATTTAGACCCCATCCATAATTATTTCAAATGTTTGGCCAAATCATTTGAAATAAATATTTTTCGCATGAGGCGGGAAGAGAACCTGGAATCTCAGGCACGAAAAGCTAATGTTTACCATAGGAGTCGGGGGTAGTGGCACAACCAGGATTTGCTCCTGGGTAGAGGGGCATGGAAAAAGTAAATATGAGAAAAATTTCGCAAAAAAAGATTTCGGGGCGGGGAGGGAGGGAAAGGGGGGAAACCCCCATTCCCTTTGGCCACGTACCTGACCAGTGGAAAAACAAAATTCACTTTCAAAAATAAACAAATAAACAAAAAATTTATCAACTTTTTTTGTTCAAATAAAAAGTCTGTCTGCTATTTTTTCTTTTCTATTTGTAATAAGAATTTTACATAATAAAATATATAGCAATTTGAATTTTTTTTCTTCCTGGGGGGAGGAGGGTAAAACCCTAAACCCACCTCCCTGATTGTTCTACTGGTCAGGGGTCACGGGCATCAATAAATTTATCAATATAAAAAACGATTTTTGCGAAAATTATAAAAAAATTTTGCATATTATTAATTATTAGCATATTATCAATCATATTCTCTCTGATTTTTTTTATATTGAGAGATAAAAAAATTGTAAAATGAATTTTGGCGACTATTTTTTACTCGAAATTATGATCCCCCAAATGACTACGATGATCACGCAGTAGTAGTATACTTGTAAATATAGCTTAAGATTAGAGCGAAAAAATATATAATAATTGGACGATGTTATGCATGAAGAAACTAAGCGCGTTTAATCTAAATCTGAGATAAAGGGCATTTCATTTGCACATTTATAAACAAAACCAATGACAATGATTTTTTGTATTGTTTTGTAAAAAAAAAAGTGCACAGAGTAATAATGTTGTGATTTAAATAAAGAGGTAGATCTTTTTTTTTTCCTACAAGATAGCGGTCTTATCTCAATTTCGATCATAATGGCCTTATGCATAACATCGTCCATATATAATATAAAAAAGTAATGATATTAATGTTACTCTATACTATTGAACCTTAACTTTATTTTTATATTGTGTTAACCGGGATCTTAGAAATTAATTTTAAAATGCAAATAATGTATAGGCCTACATTTAATATTTTTTTTTTAAATATAAAATTTTATAAATCTAATTAAACGTCATTTAGCAAAAGGATTAATAGCTAGCATTTAATTGCCCAGGTGTTTAATAATTTCACTAATAGATTAATATTGCTCTAATAATATTGCGGATTATTCGGTGGAGTATCATATTAATGCCAACTTGATAGCCTGTTTTATGAACAATATAACAGTTTATGTAGGCTATAGCAAAATAGAAAGCAAACTTACTAATTTGTTATTATAATAATATTGTTTATATTTCTGCAAATGTTGCTGTTTGTCAGAGTTGATTTAACTTTGATTAGTTAGTCATGGAGAAAATTCCTTATATTACCTAAATCTAACATTAATAACTACAATAATTTAATAATAATAATAGTCACTTGAACTATATAAATATATTAAGCTACATATAAATAATTTCAATTATTTACTATAATAAATTAAATGTAAAATGGAAGATTATTTATGATTCTGTTTATATTATCCATTTGTATAATTTTGAAAATTTTGTGAGAGATATATATTAGCCTTTATAACCAACGATTAAAATATTAATTTATTACTTCATTTTTATTATATTTTTATTCCCCCCCCCCCCCTCTCCCTGTAACCGAGATATTAGAAATATTGCCTAATGTAATCTCAAAATTAAAGGGAGAGGGAACCCCAAGTAGTCCGATGAATTTATTTAAATCATTTGGATACTAAATGGTATAAATAAATATGCTTGAAACTAGGGTCCGACCGAAACAAGATTTTCAAATAACCCAATAAAAATTGAAACCGAAACTGAAACCGAATATTCGGCCTCAACCTTAGTTTCGGCCGAAACCGTAACCGAAACCGAAACTTGTATTTCCTATAAAATTTTTTTTTCATTTTACCTTTTTTTTTTTTTTTTTTGAATTTTTTTTTCCCTCCCGTGACTAAAATTTTTTTCTCCCTCAAGTGCAAATTATTTGACCTTTTTTTTTTTTTTTTTGCATGCGAGTCTCATCCCATTTTTTCAGACTCTGGTTTCGGCCGGCCGAAAGGTTCGGCCACTTTTTGGCCGAAACCGAAACTACGGCCGAAACCATGATTTTTGGCCGAAACTGGCCGAAACCGTAACCGAAACCGAATATTCGGTCGGTTCCTACTTGAAACCCAATAAAAATTGAATTATTATAATGAGCATCGTTTAAAAATCTATATGGCCTAAGATGCCGAAAGACTTTAAAATAATTTATCAGTGGCCTTAGTCACTAGCGTGAATTAAATAGTTTTAAATGTAATTTATATAGAAAGTAGCTGTACAGCTCACCTTCGTAGGAGTTTATCTCTCTAATTATAAATATTAGAAAAAAATTTATATTACAAATATTTTTAGATTAACCCATTTGATGTTACTAATATACTTGTTTACCTCTTTTCCAGAGAAGTGATGAAAACAGCCAATTATCGATTAAAAATTGACCACGTTATTAACGACTATACGACAAGATTATCTTACATAACAAGGTATTAGTCAGGTTATCGAAATAAAGAGAATACTTTTAAGAAAAATATTATACATATAAAAAACAAAACATTTTCGTTTATAGCAATAATTAAATTATTTTTAGACTTTAACAGGTTGACGCTTTTGAAGTCTATAGACGTCCAGTTCTCGTTGATACATGTGCAAATGACGTCTATAGACGTCTTACATTATAATTAATATAAATGAATGCAGATAAAGCAAATATTGATTTTAAATTTATTTTCTTTGAAATTCTTCAATATAAATAATTGTAATAATTAATTTTAATGAATAAATAATTAAATAATAGGAATTTTATACTTAAATTTCATAATAAATATAATGACATTCTTCATATTATTATTGATAAAGTATTTCTTAAAAAAATAAATAATTAATTAATTTTATTTCATAATTAGGAGTCGTTCTATCTAACATTTTTTTGAAAAAATTTCTCCACCAGAAAATTTAAGGCGTAAAAAAGTGTATCGTCCGGAAAAAAACATCCATTTGTCGCAAAATGCTTTTGATAAAAGTTTAATTGTCTAATTATATTATATATTTAAAATCAAATTTTATGTTGATAAGAAATATTTATTGCTTTTTATTTAAAATTATGAAAAATTAGTTTTAAATCTATATAGATGCATTGCAAATTTGGTGGACGTCTATGGAAGTCGTTTGTCTTTCAGAGCTCCGTGTCTTTTGATAGACAAATGACGGCCATAGACGTCCTTCATATTTTTTAGAATATTAGTTAAATAATAATATAATCAGATTTTGTGAATGTGATGTCTAGATAAAAACCCCCCAAAACTAACTAATTCTGCAAAAAAAAATATTGTGCTTTTCTCAACCTCCACTAAAATAAAAATGAGCGTCAACGTGTTAAACGACACTTGTTTTAATTAAAACATTTTGGTATCCAAATGATTTAAGCAAATTCATCGGACTACCTTGAATACGAACCCATTCCTCTTGGTTTTTGAGATTATCTATATTGACTTTTGTCAAAATCTCTCGACTACGGTGGGGGGGGGGGGGGAACTAGTGGTAAGTATATTTTTTAAAATTTAAATTTTAAGGAAATATTTTCATTTGAAATTGTTTTTAAAGTATTTGATATTACTATTTATTTACTAATATTATTTATTTATTTTCAGCGAGAAATAAAGAAAACTACTACTTGTCAATTAATTATTTAATTTTGAGTTCTTTATTAACGACAATAATTGGATATGATATTTTTTGAGATTAATATTCTTTGAGATTTTTTTTACAAAAAACACTCACACTTTTTTCTCATTCACACTCACATTCACATACACATACACACAGTCTTTTCGGCAACTTAGGCCATTTAAGACTTTAAACGATACTTGTATGTTTAAATAATCTATTGGGGGTCCAGGCATTCTTATTTAATCATCGGACTGCCTGGGGTCCGAACCCGCGACTTTTGGTATACGAGGTTAGCACGCTAACCCCTACACCAAGTCCCGAGGGCTTTGAGATAATATAATTCATACGATGTTTTTTTAATAATTACCATGATTTATTTATATGTTTATATTTTTGATTAATTTTGTTAGTATGTCTTTATCTTTTATATACAGTATTTATACCATTTATAAGTACCTTGTTTTTATACTAGTAATTTTGGTAGAAGTGTTTTTATAAACTGTAATATTATTTGTATAAATGTCTTTTTATATAATGTGTTATTTATATGTATATTTTTACTTTCTCTTACCTATGTATATATGTAATATATATATAGAGAGAAAGTATTGGATTCATGTCAAAAAATTCGATGTCGAGATTTTTGATGGATCTTCACGTTTTGAGGTCCCCTGAATCCAAAAAAGTGGTTTTCGCGACATGGTCTGTGTGTGTGTGTGTGTGTGTGTGTGTGTGTGTGTGTGTGTGTGTGTGTGTGTGTGTGTGTGTGTGTGTGTGTGTGTGTGTGTGTGTGTGTTCAATTTTAAGCATGAAGGAATTGAGCTAGGAGGATGAAATTTTATATTTAAGTTAAATACCTCCCGGGACCGGAAAAATAAGCTTTTAATCAAAATTGGCCAAAGAGTACTAGTACTTTACTGATGTACTTTTTCAGTTTTTTTCGATTTTCTCAAAATTCGCTCTAACGATTTTGATTAAAATTCAAAAATCAATTATTTTTTAGATGCTCTTTCAAATGTATATTCTCGTTTTGCCCTCAAAATTGTTTGAAGCACACTTTACTCTTTGTATTTCATAGGAAAGATAGGAGAAATGGTTGCCATGGTAACAAAATATAAATATTTTCCCATGTATATAAATTTGACATCTTAAACTCTAATATATTGGCGGAAACTAAATATAGTTTTCGACACAAAAAATCTGGTGTGACAAGCACAGAACACAACTTTCGATTACCGAAGGTAAGAGAAAGTTGTGTGCTGTGAGCCAGTCACACCAGATTTTTTATAATGTATATTTTGTAAAACATTGTACAAACAATGGATGGCTGAACGGCCAAAAAATAAATGAAAAAAAAAAACGACAATAATTAAATAATGGATACTTTTTTACTTTCTCTTACCTCTAGATATATGTTAATATATATATAGAGAGAAAGTATTGGATTCATGTCAAAAATTCGATGTCGAGATTTTGATGGATCTTCACGTTTTGAGGTCCCCTGAATCCAAAAAAAATGGTTTTCGCGACATGGTCTGTCTGTCTGTGTGTCTGTCTGTGTGTCTGTCTCTGTGTGTGTGTTCAATTTTAAGCATGAAGGAATTGAGCTATGAGGCTGAAATTTTATATTTAAGTTAAACACCCCCGGGACCGGAAAAATAAGCTTTTAATCAAAATCGGCCAAAGAGTACTAGTACTTTACTGATGTATTTTTTCAGTTTTTTTCGATTTTCTCAAAATTTGCTCCAACGATTTTTTTTTAAAATTCAAAAATCAATTAATTTTTTAGATTTTCTTTAAAATGTATATTCTCATTTTGCAATTGAAATCTTCTGAAGACCACTTTACTCTTGTATTTCATAGGGAAGATAGGAGAAATGGTTGCCATGGTAACAAAATATAAATATTTTCCCATACTTATAAATTTTACACCTGAATTCAAATATTCCCTACTGCCGGGAACTAAATACATGTCGACACAAAAAATCTGGTGTGACAAGCACAGAACACAACTTTCGATTACCGAAGATAAGAGAAAGTTGTGTGCTGTGCGCCAGTCACACCAGATTTTTGTGTCGACATGTATTTAGTTCCCGGCAGTAGGGAATAATTGAATTCAGGTGAAAATTTATAAGTATGGGAAACTATTTATATTTTGTTACCATGGCAACCATTTCTCCTATCTTTCCTATGAAATACAAGAGTAAAGTGTGCTTCAAACAATTTTGAGGGCAAAACGAGAATATACATTTGAAAGAGCATCTAAAAAATAATTGATTTTTTTGAATTTTAATCAAAATCGTTAGAGCGAATTTTGAGAAAATCGAAAAAAACTGAAAAAGTACATCAGTAAAGTACTAGTACTCTTTGGCCGATTTTGATTAAAAGCTTATTTTTCCGGTCCCGGGGGTGTTTAACTTAAATATAAAATTTCAGCCTCATAGCTCAATTCCTTCATGCTTAAAATTGAACACACACACACAGACAGACACACAGACAGACAGACCATGTCGCGAAAACCATTTTTTTGGATTCAGGGGACCTCAAAACGTGAAGATCCATCAAAATCTCGACATCGAATTTTTGACATGAATCCAATACTTTCTCTCTCTATATATATTAACATATATCTAGAGGTAAGAGAAAGTAAAAAAGTATCCATTATTTTATAAAAAAAAAAACACTCACACTTTTTTTCTCATTCACACTCACACCTACACACATATTTACGCAGTCTTTTCGGCAACTTACGCCATATAAGACTATGACAATAACGGTTATTATTTATAATATCTATTGGAGGTCTAAGCATTTCTATTTAAGCCATTTGGTATCCAAAAATGAATACTTGTATACAATATACTGAACTATATCCGATTATTTATTTGTATCTAACATACTTTTACTTATGTCAAATCTTAGAGAATTTTTTTTTTAACATATATCAGGTCAGAGGTCACAAGCTGAAAGACTTGTTCGTTTTATCTACAGTGATATAAAAAGATACGAGGGTGTCTGTGTGTGTGTGTTTGCTTTCTAATCACGCGTCTGTTAAGGGGGGGGGAGGGGTGAGTCTTCCCATCCCCGTAAGAGAGTGCGCCCTGCTTGGAATATAAGAAGAATTGGACAAACCTTTAAGTGTGCTGCCGCTCTCGCTTTTTTTTTTTACTCTCTTTCCTACGGGACACACGCAAATAGCTCGGGTAATAAATAATACATGATGGCCGATCGAAATTTGCAAAACGAACGAAAAATAATCTCTTCAACTTTACTTTCAATCTTTGTTTATATATGAAAGTTTCTGTTAAAATATTTAAAGGTCACTGGTATCAACATCAATTTTTTTTTTACTTTATGTTTGTATCGTATTGACATGGTTAGATAATCATGTCAGTAAATGTCAATATCCATTAAAAATAGATTTTTCAATTTTAAATGTTTTTTTTTTTTTTTAACTATTTGCTATACTCTTGTTAAATCATGAAAAAAGAAATTTAAACGAATTAATTTTTTCTTACTACATAATAAAACCTAATTTTAATTCAAGAAGATAATTATATTAATATAATAAATTTTCATTGAAAGGCTTACTTGCTGGCATGATATGGAAGTAACAGGGTTTAGTCTGTCTTCCAACTGAGTTTGTAGCCCAGCATCCTAACGTTCCATAGTCATCTTCGTCTTCTAATGAGTAGTGGAGTACGCTAGCGAGGCTATCATTTGATGAGGAGTGAATACGATACGCAGGAATTGCATTGACAGCTCTTGCTGTAGCATTATGTGTCCATCCGAAACGTACACCGTAACTTGGATCAGCATCTACGTAGCAGCGTAATACAACTGAAGTATGTAGAAGAGCGTAGATACGTTGCGTGTGTTTGCCGTCTCGGCATCGTGGTGCATCTGAAAAAAAATTTATGAAGAATAGTCAAAAGTTTTAAAAGGTGAATGGTTTAATAAAAGAAACATATTCTTTTGCAATCACCTTTTTTTTATTCCTAGAGAATTTTCGTCATAAGATAGGTATACAAAATAATTAGAACATAAGGAAAACAATTTTCTTACCCCTACACTGAGAAAATAATTTTTTTTGCCAGTAAGAAAAAAAAAATAATAAAAAAAAAAAATAATAATGGGCAAGAAAACATACAATTAAACTTTTTTTTAAATCATAGGGACGCCTGGGAGTTAGGCAACCAGAGGCGTAAACGAATGGAAGGATAAGAGAGAAAAAGAAACCCCTCCTCCTTCACTCCCACTTGACCCCACGCTATGACTTTTAATATTTTTCTATTAGGTCCGAGGTAGTGGGCGGGGTTTTACGTTCTACTCCCTTACCATATTCCTTTTTTCTAGTGTATTCAAAGGAGGAGCTAAGCCTCTTCTTTCTTCTTTTTCAGTTTCTCATCCCTTACACTTCTGGTTGCCTAACTCTTAGATGTTCTCTCGATTAAAAAAAAAAAGATGACCCTTTCTAATTATCCGTTCTAGCTGGTAAAATAATAATTGATATTTTTTAATGATGAATAACTGGGTACATAAGGTCCGAAGACCTTTAATGACAAGTGGTCGCATGCAGCCAGGAAGAATATATTTTAAAAGAAGGAGAAGCACAAAAAGGGAACTCAACTGCGGGAACTGAGAAGATGCTTGTTGAGATTAGACTTGAAAGTCTGAAGATTGTAGGTTGTGGGGAAGATAGACGCAGGGAGCTCGTTCCAATCACGGGAGGTCATGGGGACAGAGGAAGATTGGAAATGTAATGAATTTTGAAATAATTATAGGCCTAACTTCACGTAATATTTATTGGCACCGTCGATTTTATTATTATTTTATATTACGTATTAAAGGAGAAAACAACGTTTCTACAGCAGTATAGGCATAAGTGACAGTTATTGTAAATTAATTTCCACTTGTAAACGCGGTTATTAAAATAACACTTTCATTTTTTCTTTCCTGTCTTTGTGCTTCGCCACATCACTTTCGTCCATACATTACTATACAAAAAGTGATTGTTATAGTGATCCGTACCAGCCCTCACAGTTTGTACCATGAATTAGCAGCCACCCTATATATGAAAATCTACTAGTCCCAATTACTCTTTTTTACTTTCTCTTACCTATGTATATATGTAATATATATATAGAGAGAAAGTATTGGATTCATGTCAAAAATTCGATGTCGAGATTTTGATGGATCTTCACGTTTTGAGGTCCCCTGAATCCAAAAAAGTGGTTTTTGCGACATGGTCTGTCTGTGTGTGTGTGTGTGTGTGTGAACAAAATATCTCAAGAACGAAAAGAGCTAGGAGGTTGAAATTTTATATTTAAGTTAGACACCCCCATGGGACGTGACACGTAAGCTTTTGAACAAAATCGACCAAAGAGTACTAGTACTTTACTGATGTACTTTTTCAGTTTTTTTCGATTTTCTCAAAATTTGCTCCAACGATTTTTTTTTTTAATTCAAAAATCAATTATTTTTTAGATGCTCTTTCAAAATGTATATTCTCATTTTGTGATTGAAATCTTCTGAAGACCACTTTACTCTTGTTCTCCATAGAAAAGATAGGAGAAATGGTTGCCATGGTAACAAAATATAAACATTTTGCCATACTTATAAATTTTACATCTTGAAAATCGAATGTAGCCCTAGGGGCTTGGTGTAGAGGTTACGTACTAACCTCGTATACCAAACGTCGCGGGTTCGGACCCTGGGTAGTCCGATGATTTTATTTAAGCCATTTAGATACCAAATGGCTTAAATAAGAATGCCTGGACCCCTAATATGTGTATATTCTCAATAACGGATATCGTTTAAAGTCTTAAATGGCCTAAGTTGCCGAAAAGACCGTGCGAATGTGTGTGTGAGTGTGAGTGAATGAGAAAAAGTGTGAATGTTTTAAAAAAAAAAAAAAAAAAAAAAAAAAAAATCGAATGTACCATACTGTCGGAAACTAAATACATGTCGACACAAAAAATCTGGTGTGACAAGCACAGTACACAACTTTCGATTACCGAAGGTAAGAGAAAGTTGTGTGCTGTGCGCCAGTCACACCAGATTTTTTTTTTAATATTTCAGGAATTAAAATTTCATTTAAAGAATTATAAAGAAATTATAAGATTGACAAAAGATATCGCCCGAGTTTTCTCTTTTATTATTATATGGGCTATATAATAAAATATTTTGGGCTTTAATAAAGGGAAAATTACTAAAAAAAAAAAAAAATATTTTAATAATAAATCCTTAGAAAATTAATTTTCCCTAGCTCCTAGTTATGCAAATGGCGAGGGTCTTCTTTGCGTAGAGGCTTCATTTTGAAAGTATGCCGACTTAAAAATGGATGTCGACAATTGCAATTTTGTCATACAAAGAGGACATGTCACGTCATTCAGGCCATGCTGGCGAGTTTGTTTTGGTTTAATTAAAGAGATCCTCCTCTACCACCTCCCTCGAGTTGGGGCTCTTTTTGGACGCCAAGGGGAGGGGCTAATGTGGAGATGTCGGGTCCAGCCAGAGGCTGCGTTGTCTTCTCCATCTAATGAACCTTGGGATGAGGAGAAGGTTCCAGATCGATTCAAACGTTACCAGCTCTAAGCCAAAGCCTTTATCTCGACGTGACCACATTACATTAGCGTCTTTACCAAATTCCCTTTTCCAATTTCGTCGCTTATTGTTTGTTTTTATTTTTATTTTTTTTAAAGCATATTCTCAGAGGGTATATGAACTTACTTTACACAAATTCATTCGATTACTGATAAAATTGAAAATCGTTTAAGGGTAAAAAATCTTTTTCGGTTATCTTTGTTCTATTTGGGAATGGTGTGTCGAATTTCTTAGATTTTTTTTTCCAAAATAATAACAAATAAAATTTTAAATTTTCAAATTACTCTAATCTATTAATTAGTTGATTGCATATATTTTAATTGAATTTACCCTCAAGTCTAAATATTTTATGAACCCCCAATTGGATCCTGTTATGCAATAGTGTGTCAAGCGCCAAAAAATTAAAAATTGAGTTAAGCACGGAATATTGTTTCAAATGCTATAATTAATTGTATTTTTTATGAAATATGTCCTAAAAAAATTTATATTTAATGTTACTTGCAAAATTGACAAAAAAAATTATATATAATCCAATCAAAACAAAAAGCTTTAATGTTAATTTTCTCAAAACTCGGTAGATGGCACTTGAGACACTAATGCGTAACAGGGTCCAATTATATTTAATTTAAAATTTCTTTCACTTTAAATAAATTCTAATATAAGAGAAAAATTCCAAAACTGATTTGTATAATTAATTTAAATTACTCGGGGGAAAAATAAAAATAGAAGGGATGCATTATTAGAACAATAAAGCCATGAACAGGAGGAAATCCCGTAGAAATTCCGCAAGGAATGTCCGATCGATAGAATTTATGATCATTGAAAATAAAAATAAATTTGCGTTGGCCCCTCGTAAACAAGTGCGGGCAATTGGGCTCACCTGTTCGCCAACTCAGCAATGAGGGCCATTTTGGGAGGAGGTGGGGGAGGGTAGAAAGGGGGACTCTTTGTATTCGGAATTGCCTGAAAATTCCATAAAATGCCCGACTCGACACTTTTCATCTGAATTCATGTGTTTGTGGTGAGTGTATGCGTGTATGCCGTGGAAATTTGTAAATTTCGGAATAATAAATCCTCTAATGGATTTCCCTTTTATTTTTATTCTTTGTTTTACTAGCTATAAAATAATGGCTCCACTTGGACGATAAAATATATTACCAAAAAAAAAAATAATGTTTTTTTTATTAAATAAAAATATTATAATAAATTTCATCAAATTAATGATTAGCCTTATCTTATATGTGATATGATGTGAATTCAAATTTGACTCTGAATATACAAACAAAACTCATTATTTAATCAGTTTTTATTCAAATAAATTAAACAAAACAACTAATAAAAAAAACATTATAATGTTTAAATTTATTTTGTGTTTATCAAGAGCCCTTTTGTTTGAAATCCCTTATCCATACTCTTTAAATAAATAATTAATATTACTTCAACTTTTTTTTATCAAAAGATTTTACTGTACACTAGTATATCATTACATTAACTAAGAAGCTACTGATTTAGTTAATTTATTAATTGTATATTTTTTTATATTTTATAAAATTCAAATAATTTGTGATAATTGATCTAAAAAAATCAAGTTGTCTCAGCTAACAATATATATATAATATATAAAGTCTTTTCGGCATCTTAGGCCATATAGACATTAGCGATACTCATTATTTTTAAATACGATATATGTGGGGGTCCAGACCAGCTACCTCTATCAAATGGGCCTCGAGAGGGAAAGGGAGTTTATTTTTTTCGAAAAATACATTATTGAGAGCGAACCTTCTTTACGTCCCTTCCATTAAGACGGAATTTCAAGCAACTCTCCTCGTAGTTCCCTGAGCGCTATTCTAGTGCGATCTAATAATATTCCAATCCAATACGTACTTGAGAATTTACTGTTTATTGCAGGGGGCCGGAACTAGAGATTTTTTAGGGGGGCAAAATTTAATTTGCCGCCCCCTCCTTAAATTTTCTATACAAAATTCATATCATTTTACCTTTTTTAGTAAATCTTTCTTTAATTGCCGCCCCCTGATATCTGCCGCCCGGGGCAAGTGCACCCACTGCCCCCCCTAGATCCGGCCCTGGTTTATTGAACTATAATTATTATCCTATGCCCTCGGGCCTTGGTGTAGTGGTTAGCGTGCTGGCCATTTGCTACCAATCCAATTGAAATAAAATAGAGACGGGGTCTAAATGACTTTCGTTGCTGAAAAGACCTTAATGAAACTTAAAAAAAAAAAATTATCCTATGCGAAGAAAAGTAATAATACTAGCTAACAAAGTAAAGGGAAAATTGTTAACATTCAACCAATTCTATTAGGCTGAACGCACACTAAGTGAGCAAAAACCCTTTTCGACAAAACGTTTTTAAGTAATTGTGGCTAAAACTGTTTTTTTCAATACTTTTCTATGGATCAACGCACAGCGAGGAGAGCAAAAACACAATTGGGCATGATTCGACATCATCGAACAAAATGTTTTGCCATTGAGCGTTTTAGTAAGCAAAAAATCGCTCAATGACAAAACATTTTGTCCAATGTCAACGCAGACCGATTAGGCAAAAGCGCTCAATGGCAAAACATTTTGCCGGTGTGCGTTAGCATTGAAGCAAAAACGTTTTGTCCAAGAGCGTTTTGTTTTGCTCATTAGGTGTACGTTCAGCCAGCGGCGTAACTAGCCTTTGAGGGCGGAGGAGGCGAAGCTCAACTGGGGGTGCCGTTTTTCGTTCAACCTTTTTTTTTTTTTTGGTAATTTTTCTCCGGATTTGTGATATAAAATGAATTTATTATGAAATTTCAAAAAAAAAAATCAGTAAATTCCGGGAAAAAGCGGATGCGCGAGGGGCGCCAAAAGTTTGATGCGCCTGGGGCGGGGGGGGGCGAGCGCCCCCTTCGCCCTACCTGAATACGCTATTGCGTTCAGCCTAAGAATATAAAAAATTAGAGCTTTTTTAGCTAATAAAATTATTTTAATCCCTTATTACTTTCTCGTACCTATGTATATATGTAATATATATATAGAGAGAAAGTATTGGATTCATGTCAAAAATTCGATGTCGAGATTTTGATGGATCTTCACGTTTTGAGGTCCCCTGAATCCAAAAAAGTGGTTTTCGCGACATGGTCTGTCTGTGTGTGTGTGTGTGTGTGTGTGGGTGGGTGTGTGGGTGGGTGTGTGTTCAATTTTTAAGCATGAAGGAATTGAGCTACGAGGTTGAAATTTTATATTTAAGTTAAACACCCCCGGGACCGGAAAAATAAGCTTTTAATCAATATCGGCCAAAGAGTACTAGTACTTTACTGATGTACTTTTTCAGTTTTTTTCGATTTTCTCAAAATTTGCTCCAACGATTTTTTTTTTAAATTCAAAAATCAATTATTTTTTAGATGCTCTTTAAAATGTATATTCTCATTTTGCGATTGAAATCTTCTGAAGACCACTTTACTCTTGTATTTCATAGGGAAGGATAGGGAGAAATGGTTGCCATGGTAACAAAATATAAATATTTTCCCATACTTATAAATTGTACTATCTTGAAAATCGAATGAACGGTGCTGTCGGAAACTAAATATAGGTGTCGACACAAAAATCTGGTGTGACAAGCACAGTACACAACTTTCGATTACCGAAGGTAAGAGAAAGTTGTGTGCTGTGCGCCAGTCACACCAGATTTTTATTTGATATATAAATTGTTTCATTTCATCTTAATAAATATTATAATGATTGTACTTTCCTGAAATGGATTCTACTGTATATGTATATAAAGGGCTTAGGGATTTAGTATTGGTCATCGCAGCTGGAGGGAGTTTGATGATGGCTTTTAGTCGTCGATATAGATACTGGACAAAGGGCGCAGGGTGGAAACATTATCACACCACTAAAGCCTGTGTTTACGACCCCCAACCACCCGGGCAGGAGGCCCTCGAGGATCGAAACCTGACCCCCCACTACCCCTCCGCGCTCTAATGGGCCCAAATGTTGCAATTATGATTACATATGAACACATTCAAAGCAATAGGCTTTAATTGAGATGAATTCGGAGTTAACTGCTCTCGACAAATTATTTTTCCCCTCTTTTTTGTGGAGTAGAAAATATCATGTAGTTTGGAATTACTTTGTGTATAAAACAGTAGAATTACATCGATGTTGACGGAAACAAATTTAGGGTTTCATATTTTATTTAGGGTTTCATATTTTATAGGCTTTTATATATGATTTATTTTATTGTTTGATACGTAAAATTTATTTTTTTAAACCTAAGTTTTTTAGAATTTAAATATGTTTAAAAAACTGGATGTAGAGGCTTTGTGTTTTTAATTTCAAC
>JAKCPI010023370.1:0-13233 GCA_023213315.1 Euborellia annulipes | reverse complement strand
AATTTGGATTTTTTGGAAAATTGCAAAAATCTAATTCATCTATTGGTGAATAAGCGCTAAGCCTATGGCAATAGATAGTGCATTTATCCAGTCTCAACAACATAACATTATATGATCAATAATATTGAAAGCCAAACTATACACAGCTAATTTTATTTGTACTGTCCCAATGTCCCGCCCTCTCCCCTATATACAAATCATATTTTTAATTTTTTTAAATTTTATTTTAAAAATACAATTTTTTGTCCCCAAAAAAAAAAAAATAAAAATATTTTTCTCAAATTTCGGGGAGGGAGAGGGGGGTGATTACCCCCCCCCCTCATATCCCGCCCTTGGTCTAAAGTCTTTCTGGTATCTTAGGCCATATATATTATATGTGAGGGCTCAGGCACATGTTTTGTTTTGAAGTTACCCATTAGGAGGGCTTTTGAGGCCTTTTTAGGTTTATACTAAAAATGGTTCTGATTAAAATTTATAATTAATTATTTTTTAGATGCTCTTTAAAATGTATATTCTCATTTTGCTCTTGAAATATTTTGAAGCAGACTTTACTTTTGTACTTCATAGGAAAGATAGGAGAAATGATTGTCATGGTAACAGAATATAAATATTTTCTCAAGTTTATTACTTTCTCTTACCTATGTATATATGTAATATATATATAGAGAGAAAGTATTGGATTCATGTCAAAAAATTCGATGTCGAGATTTTGATGGATCTTCACGTTTTGAGGTCCCCTGAATCCAAAAAAGTGGTTTTCACGACATGGTCTGTCTGTGTGTGTGTGTGTGTGTGTGGGGTGGGTGTGTGTGTGTGTGTGTGTGTTCAATTTTAAGCATGAAGGAATTGAGCTATGAGGCTGAAATTTTATATTTAAGTTAAACATCCCCCGGGACCGGAAAAATAAGCTTTTAATCAAAATCGGCCAAAGAGTACAAGTACTTTACTGATGTACTTTTTCAGTTTTTTTCGATTTTCTCAAAATTCGCTCTAACGATTTTGATTAAAATTCAAAAAATCAATTATTTTTTAGATGCTCTTTCAAATGTATATTCTCGTTTTGCCCTCAAAATTGTTTGAAGCACACTTTACTCTTGTGTTTCATAGGAAAGATAGGAGAAATGGTTGCCATGGTAACAAAATATAAATATTTTCCCATACTTATAAATTTTACATCTGAATTCAAATATTCCTTACTGCCGGGAACTAAATCTATGTCGACACAAAAAATCTGGTGTGACAAGCACAGTACACAACTTTCGATTACCGAAGGTAAGAGAAAGTTGTGTGCTGTGCGCCAGTCACACCAGAGTTTTTTTATTTGATTGGTATGCCTGCAGCCGGAAATAAAAAGAAAAAAAGTTTTAAAAAATAATTTTCCTACATATTGAATGAGCGAATTATTATACATACGGTTGAATTCAAACAGATATATATATATATCCGTACAGTATATTTTTCTTCTTTTTAAATAAAAATAAATTACATAGAAATTCTTGTTATTTAAAAACAAAATTTTTTTTTTCATTATAATAACTTATACCAGGTATAAGAAAAAAAATAATGTTAGGAGGATGTTTTAAAAGAGAAACAACGAATTCAATGAGCTCTACAGCTTTTTATTTTTTTTAATTCTTAGTTTAATAATTTAATCCAGTCAAAACTCGTCGCCATGAAAACCCATGTCCTTTGACAAGAACAAAAAAAGGATTATGTAATCAGGATTTTTGAAGTAAAACTTTCTCTGCTCTTGGGGGGACAAATTTAACGACTGCTTTTATATCTGGTTAATTAAAAGAAATATATTATTAGCTCATAATATACAAAAGAAATAAAAAATTAAAATCTACCACAATAGCCTCCAGGCAATACTACTAGAGGGGGGTTGCTGTGACATCCGTCCTATGGAACGGACGTAAAGAAAGAAGGTTTTCGCTTATAGGTAAGGTTGAAGTGGCCGTTCCCAGAGAGGGAATACACTTAGGCCAATTAGGCCCTTTAGGATACCACGGTGTGGCTATCCCCCTTTCCTACCCTAAGAGGAGACTTCGCCAGGATGTTTGAATTATTTGCGGCAAGCTGAATTCGAACCCGAGCCGTGTTGAGACCTCGGACTCCTTAATCTTCAGCTTAGCCGGCTTATCCATTGCCTCCTACTCGCTTATAGGGATGGAAAAGGCGATCGAAATGTCGATTTTCGATATTGGAATCGACTTGATTTTGTTCGATTCCCGGAATCGATTAATCATTTTTGAAATTTGACTTTTCGACTTTCAAGACTCTATAACTCGTGCTTAGGAGATACTCAGTAAATATTAAATAAATTTATTTATTTATAATATAGGATTTATTAAGTATTTACATACGTATTTTACAATATACACAAATATTGTTTTCAATATTTTTAAATTTATAAATGAATATTATTCTATCCATTAATTGCACGTCATATGGCACCGAACATTAAAATAAAATATGAAAGTTGAGTATCAATATATTAAAATTGAGGAATTAAGAATGCCACATATCTTCACTAACGATCTTAAAAAGCGTGTTGATTGGTGTGTTATGTGTAGGTTTAAAAAAAGATCAATCAATGAAAACGTTACAAACTATATTTACCATTGGATACTAAAAGATCGATCTTGACTAAAGTCAGAGTCTACTTTTCCATCCCTACCCTCTCAGTGATGCATCCTCGGTGCTGAGGGAAACTTGCACACCCTCCCTAACATAGAAGAATTTGGGTAAAGGAACCAGAAATAAGGATTAGCCTAAACGAACGCATCAGGAGGAGTTAGAGATAGGAAATAATGCACTTATCGGGGTGTGGGTAGATGGCCGGATTGGTTTGAGGTGTGTGTCTTCGTGCACTGAAACACCTCGGGTAAATAAACCCCGATAATAATAAATTTGATTTTTTTTAAATCAAGTAAAAACACTCTTACTAAAATTGTAATAATAGGACCCTAGTAGATATGCAGGTTTTATCTTAGCTTTTTTTAAATTAGCTAGGAGATATGCAACCCATTAGCTTTCCAGCTTCCCTTAAACCTTTGGCCCTTCCTTACTCCATGGCCTCTTCCTCCAAAATAGAACAACAACTAAAACAAACAGCAAAGATTGATCTTGCATAGATACCAACTCGCACATACAAACCCTCCACCCTCCTAAATTATTATCTTAAAGGGGATTATTTATTATTAATTTATTATTTATATTGTAAAATTCTTTGAATACTTTGGTATACATCCTTATCAAGACAATTATTTATATTTATAATGACATTATATAAATATTCTGCATATTTCTATGGTCTCTCTTATATTCTACTCTCAAAACATGTCTCTATTAATATATTCCCTCTTTTGTTTCAGGTACGTTCATCTCTTACTTCTTATTTCGACTCTACGCATGTAAATAGTTCACGTAAGTTGAAAATGTTTCTTTTAAAAATAATTAAAATAAGAGATGTAACGGGCCGTTATCATGTAAATAAAAAAATCAACCAATTGTTGTAAAAAAATGTAAAAAAATATATTGTGACTGGTCGCACAGCACACAACTTTCTCTTACCTTCGGTATTTAATCGAAAGTTGTGTTCTGTGCTTGTCACATCAGATGTTTTGTGTTGACATATATTTAGTTTCCGGCAATACGCCACATTCGAATTTCAAATTTATAAACATGGGGAGATATTTAATCCGCCATTACTACTGACCTCGGTTTTTGAATGAGCCAGTTTAAGCGAATTCAATCAAATTGATTCATAGAGATCAATTTAACTCAAAAGAGCTAAAATTAATTAATGATGATTAACATTAACATAAATTATAATAAAATAAATAGAATGATTAGTGAAAGCTGGTCAGAGATAATCCGATTAATTATTATCAAAAATTATAATCAGCTAAATATTCAAAAAACTTTATTTTTTTTTTTTAATTTTGTCTTTTTCGACATCTAAGGCCATTTAGGCCTCATCCCTATTTATTGGTGGCCAACTCAATTGTTGCTTATGACTGGAAGCACAACATAAAAATCTTGCCTAGTACTCCTAGGGTCATGAGTATTTTTTTAAATACATTCTTGCCATTGATTGTGGTTTATTTTAGTAATTAATAATACAATTTATTTAAAACATTTGAACGTTTTGGTCATTATTTCTGTAACTGTTCTATTTATTCACTTTGAAAAGAAAACGTTATCTGAGGAACTTGATTAATTTTTACTTTCTCTTACCTATGTATATATGTAATATATATATAGAGAGAAAGTATTGGATTCATGTCAAAAATTCGATGTCGAGATTTTGATGGATCTTCACGTTTTGAGGTCCCCTGAATCCAAAAAAGTGGTTTTCGCGACATGGTCTGTCTGTGTGTGTGTGTGTGGGTGGGTGGGTGGGTGGGTGTGTGGGTGTGTGTTCAATTTTAAGCATGAAGGAATTGAGCTACGAGGTTGAAATTCTATATTTAACTTAAACACCCCCCGGGACCGGAAAAATAAGCTTTTAATCAAAATCGGCCAAAGATTACTAGTACTTTACTGATGTACTTTTTCAGTTTTTTTCGATTTTCTCAAAATTTGCTCCAACGATTTTTTTTAAATTCAAAAATCAATTATTGTTTAGATGCTCTTTAAAATGTATATTCTCATTTTGCGATTGAAATCTTCTGAAGACCACTTTAGTCTTGTATTTCATAGGGAAGATAGGAGAAATGGTTGCCATGGTAACAAAATATAAATATTTTCCCATACTTATAAATTTTACATCTGAATTCAAATGTTCCGTACTGTCGGGAACTAAATATATGTCGACACAAAAAATCTGGTGTGACAAGCACAGTACCCAACTTTCGATTACCGAAGGTAAGAGAAAGTTGTGTGCTGTGCGCCAGTCACACCAGATTTTTAACTTTGTAATAAATTTGTTAAAAATTTTAAATCATATTTTGTTCGTAAATGCAGATGCAGATAACAGAATTCATGAATTTGATTCAATTTGAACCATGTAAATTTATATATGTACAGCAGGTATACCAGTCTTTCCTAAACTGTGCTGTTCTCTTGGAGCGCCGTGAAAATTTTCCTATTCCCAATATTATATTAATTTTTTGCTTTTAGTCGAAAAATTAAAAGAAAAGGGGGCGATAGGTGTTAGACAACCTCCAGAAAGGGGCGATGGGCCAAAAAAGGTTGGGAACCACTGTACTAGACTAAACAATCTGGAAGCAATATTTCAATCACGTTAATTTTTTTTTTTTTAAATAAAAATTTATATTTTTACACTTTTGAAAAATGGGCTGCCAACATTTGAGAAAAAGCAGTTGAAAAAAAGTTTATTAATAGTTATAAAATCAGAGTACAAGATCAAAATTTGAAACATACACTATGATGCGAGTGTTTTGAAGAGCAATTCTCACAGTTACAAGTTTTTCATCATTTCTCATCAGATTCAGAACAATTCACATCTTATCCACTGTTGGCCGTGTTTATCTTGCTTGTATGGTTGAAGACAGTAAATACACTTCTCGCCTGCTCTGTCCTCGTTGTCTAAGGATATCTGATATTAGAGATCCGAAACTATCCGATATTAGGAGCCAACACGTTTTTACATTTGACGGAACCTAATCTCGAAACCAGAACAGCTAGCTAAAAAAATAAGTGGATATTAAAATTAACGTTCTTCTCCAATGTAATTAGTAGCATAGCAGTTTGAACTTATCACTTTTATAGTAGCTATAGAATAGCTGTGAAGTGCCTCCTCCAAAATATTCATAAATTCAAACACCAAACAAATATTTTTCACAACTCGTACTGACAACAGATAAGTCCACTCCAGGTCGCTCTAGGATGGAGGAACCTAGAGGTACTAGTTACACTTTTTTTCGCTTCGTTGCAGAATTCAGGAGAGCCAGAGCCGATTTGGGCGTATCCGATAATCGACTACCTTCCCCTACAATATTACAGCATATCTAGAGAAAGGTGGATCTGCTTTTTTTGTCAATTCATGGCTGTTCTCGAATATTTAGTTGAATTTTTCGGAGATTCTTTTTATTTACGTCTATTGATTTCCCTATCAAATCAAGTTTTAAAACGTTGACATTAAATAAACTTTATTATTCTAATATATCAACAAAATAATAATAATAAAACAAAACTCATTCAAATTCACAAGATATAATGATAAGAAGAAAAAAAAGCGTTTGTCAATCATCTTTTAATTTGAATCATCCCTTTTATTTTACATCTGTCTTTTCACAAAAGTTTAAAATATTTTCTTCCAAAGTTCCTCAGTTAGTTAGCTTTTGAAAACTCTTTTTTGAATGGCATATAGAGTAGATTGTTTGTTAGCCCCCCCCCCCCCCTCCCCCTCCTCGTCGAAAAGTTTTGCCACCAACTCTTAAAACATCTCATTCTATATAAAATAAGTCAATTGTTCTCTTCGATAATACAATGCCACTGCCACTACCATGAGAGTGAAATTTATGTAGGTTGTCTCCTTTTCTCTCTACTACATTCTTTTTTTTTCAGCGGGGGGGGGATAAATGGATGTTGGGGTTGTGTTACCCCGTTGACAAGGATTCAAGGCTAAAAATGAAATGTTGGAGAAAGGCGTTAAATTTCAAGCCGATTTTTCTTTTCCTTTTTGTTTGAGATCAAAAAGTCACTAAAACGCAAAGAAAATGGATCGGTGTGAAAAGAATCCTTTCTACTTAGGGTGGGGATTACCTTAAATGTTCATTGTTTTGTTCCATTTGTATTGTGTTTGATAGAGAGGGGGAGGGGTGGGGGAATAATAAAGCTAAAGCATCAATCTCAATTAGGGAGTGAAAAAGAAAGAAAGCCCCTCCCTTTCTGAAATTATATTATTGCGTTGAGATGTATTGAATAATAATACTCTTTGTTTTATTAATATAAAAAGAAATAGACCCTTTTGAAATTGATTGACATGGTATGGCTTACCAGGAAGGAATAAAAAGAAAAAACCGTTTCGGTTCTGAGTTGGGAATATCCTCAGAAGTGTTTTCGCAACATGGTCTGCCTGTGCACAAAATATCTCAAGAACGAAAAAAGAGCTAGGAGGTTGAAAGTTTATATTTAAGTTAGGTACCCCTGAAGTCGTGAAAATAAGCTTTTAAACTAAATCGGTCAAAAAGTACTAGTACTTTACTTATGTACTTTTTCAGTTTTTTTCGATTTTCTTAAAATTTGCTCCAATGATTTTGATAAAAATTCAAAAATCAGTTATTTTTTACATGCTCTTTAAAATGTATATTCTCATTTTTTGTTTGTTTTAAAAACGCTTATAGAATTGTTAAAATCTTTTAACAAATCCATCTATCTAAATCAGGTGTGTTTGATGAAAAGTTAATAAAAATTTTTCTTTTTATATAAATTATATAAAAAAAAAATTCAATATAGAATAGCCTAAAAAAAAAAAAAAAGTATGATTTGATTTGATTTAATATCCACCCGAGACTTCGGGTAACTTTAATATATCATTGAAAAATGGAAACTTTTTAATTCTTTTTTTTTCCTCCCTACTTCATCTTATTGTGATAATCTTAAAATTAAAATTTATAAAAAAGTTTTTTTTTTCGTTTTGTATTTAGGGAAGGTAAAAAAATCTGGTGTGACTGGTCGCACAGCATTCAACTTTCTCTTACTATCGGTAATCGTGTCACACCAGATTTTTTTTGTCGAAATATATTTAATTTCCACCGATATATATATATATATTTTTTTTTTTAAACATTCACTCTTTTTTCTCATTCACACTCACACTCACATTCACACAGTCTTTTCGGCAACTCAGGCCATATAAGACTTTGCCGATAACCGTTGTAAGTAATATATATATATATTGGGGGGTCAGGCATTTCTATTTAAGCCATCTGGTATCCAAATGGCTTAAATAAATTCATCGGACTGCCTGGGTCCGAACCCGCGACGTTTGGTATAGGAGGTAGACACGCTACCTACTACGCCACACCCGGGGGCCCACCGATATATTAAAATTCAAGATGTAAAATTTATAAATAATATTTTGTTAGCATGGCAACCAATTCTTCTATCTTTCCTATGAAGCACAAAAGTAAAGTGTGCTTCAAACAATTTTGAGGACGAAATGAGAATATACATTTTAAAGAGCATCTAAAAAATAATTGGTTTTTGAATTTTAATCAAAATCGTTAGAGCGAATTTTGAGAAAATCGAAAAAAACTACAAAAGTGCATCAGTAAAGTACTAGTACTCTTTGGTCGATTTTGATTCAAAAGCTTATTTTCACGGTACAGAAGGGTGCCTAATTTAAATATAAAATTTCAACCTAGTAGCTCTTTTAGTTTCTGAGGTATTTTGTTCACATACAAACACACACACACACAGACATATAGACAGACAGACCATGTCGCGAAAACGACTTTTTTGGATTCAGGGGACCTCAAAACGTGAAGATCCATCAAAATCTCGACATCGAATTTTTGACATGAATCCAATACTTTCTCTCTCTACATATTACATATATACATAGGTAAGAGAAAGTAAAAATTAGAAATTCTTAAAGCTCTTTCATATTTTTTTTTATATAATATTAAAACAATAAGACCACAAAATCTTTTCTATAAACGAATATAATTAGCTCAGTGTGTTGTTCTTGTTTGATGACAGGTTTGGTCAGTGGATTTCTCAGAGATTTGGATTTGCCTTTGAGGTTTTTTTTTTTGTGTAGACTTCGGCGCCTCCAACTCCCTACTCCCTAACTCGAAATGTTATTACTCCCGAGGCAGGCTTAAGTTTTAGGAAGTGGAGTGGTAGGTTGAATGATGTTGAATCGGTTGGGTTTGAGCCCGAGGTCTCAACGAGCTTTTCTCCTCGGGGGGACGTGATATTAACTGATCATGCTGTCCATTCAGAGACCGCGAAACTTGTCAGTGAATGGACTGGACTCTCTCCATTATTATCTTCTCAGTGAAATATAATTTGTTTCGATTTTAGCTGCTTTTTCAATAAATACCCATTCCGTAGGCGTCATGAGGGTTTTTAATTAAATCGGTCAAAGAATACTAGTATAATTTTTAGTTTATTTTCGATTTTTTTTTTAAATTAATTGTTTCAATTTCGACACATATCACCTAGTGTTTTTTTTTTTTTTATTAATTTTAATATTTTTTTTTGTTCTGACTTTTATAAAATGTTTGTTTGTTTTAAATATTATTAACCATAAAACTTTCTGTTTAATACAAAACAGAAAAGTTGGTTAACAAAAATCAACCCCCACCCCAGTGGTTGTGCCACTGATAATAATAATAATAATAACTTGTCAAGTTGGTGGCACCAAATTCTCATTTCCCTGTTTTGGTGAATAATTTTTTAATAAAAATATTTAAATTTGTATGATAAAATAGTTGAATTGTGCTAGCGAATTGTAAGGTCTGGAATCCAGAAAAATAAAAAAAATTCCAAATCCCCTGACGGCCTCATTTATACGGAGATATGACGTTAGAGGCTATCATCTTCAGGGAAAAAATAAAATATACAATAGATAGATATATTGTTAAATTTTCAAATAAATCCATTTTTTTAATATAATCAAGACGAATAGCCCTCCGGCGGCAGGCTTTGTAGCTAGTTGTATATGAAATTAATTTGTAACCAATATAATTAAGAAAAATTCCAGGAGAGGGAAATAACGGGGCCCCCCCCCTTTTTTTTCCTCAAAAAAAACTTAATTTTTTTGGTGAAGGGGGGAGGTCCACCCCCCCCGCCCACCCCGGTAGGCCCCAGGGTGGGGGGGGATAATTAAAACATTTTATATACGAAATTAAAGATTTTGAGAAAATTTTATATTTTATATCAAAAATTGCTCAAAACTCGTTGAAAAAATGAGAAATTAAGGGGGAACGGGAGCGAAGTGGTTACGCATGTTTTTCCCGATAAGATGGCGTTAGTGTGTCATAAAAAGTATGCCCAAAAAATCAAGTAATTCAAAAATTTGCCAAGAGATGTCAGAATGGTAGCTAATAATATTTAATGCATTTGGTTGATTTTCATTGATCTTTTAACAATAAATACATTATAAATGTTATTAGATATTATGTATATTTCATAAAAGCATAAAAATATATAAATATAGGCCAGATATAGGCTAATACTATATCGGCTGTTAGACTAGCCTGCCATCTATTGCAAGAATGCTGAACTAATTTGACAGTTGATTTTTAAATAAATCATCTAAGCTTATTTTAAAAATTTCTTAATTAATATGTGATTAATAATAACAATAAATTCATTTTTAAATTTAAAAAAAATTAAAGTATTATTGGGACAGATTGTTTTTTTGTATTTGCTTGATAACAAAAAAATTAATTACGATAATTTTTTAATAAGTCATTAAAAAAATTATAGCTCGATGTCCCAATAATCTCTTATGAATTTAATTCATTTTAAAAAAAAACCGGCATTGAAAAATCCCTTATAATAGTCTAGTTTTTTTTTTTTTTTAAGTACGTTTAGTCGTCGCTCCTGAACCCCCTTAAATTAATTTGTAATTCTTTTTACTTTCGCTTATTAGTGGATATTAATTTTTTTTTTTAGGTAGTCCTATATGTTTTGTATTTTTATATGGTGTGACACAGTAAATCACAGAGGCTTGTTATCTGACTGTTTAATAAACAAATAATTAATCTAATCGTTGATTAAACACCCGGAGTAGTATACAATTTCGTTAGTTAAGCCAGCCAGCCGAGGGCATGTGAATGACCGAACATTATTTTAAGCATCCATCCCACTTTATAAAATATTCCAGACCAGCTTCCCATAAAAAGGGGGCCTTAGTTGAAATTTATTTAGTTTCGCTCGTGATTAAATCTCCTGAAATGCATTGCAGTCACGACTACAGAGCGAGCGAGAGCTGAGCACCCCGCCTCGCCTTGCCTTCTCTCCTTTTTTTCTCTCTATTCTAATGAAAAGACCTGGAGAGAAGAAGAGGGTGAAAAAATAAAAGAAAAGGGAAATAAAGGATCACGTCACTTTCGATCATATATTTGCCCAAGAGTGAATAAATAATAGCTAGAGATTTCTATTAGCCTATAACTAGAAAAATAGAGAACATCATCATACAGTTAGCGTCAAAGTCAAGTAACTGAGCTGCCACACCAGATTTTTTTGTGTCCAGATATATTTAGTTGCCCTTAACAACTTAGATTCATTTGCGTTTCATAGATTGCGCTGAGCTACGAATACTTTCACATCAGTAAGGTGTATTTCTAACAATTTTCACTTTTTTTACTGATATACTTATTAAAGAGCATCTGTATATAGTTGATTTATGAATTTTAATCAGCTATTTCAAATGATTGGTTGCCAATTCAATTCACATAAATTTTTCTCGTTTGGGACGAGAAACGAACCCGGGACCTCAGGTGCGAGTGTCTTTTCGTTGTTGAGACTGACGACTAATACTTTAACACTCAGTTCAATTTTTTTTTTAGATTTCTATATAATATTTAGAAAAAAAATTGAATTATTTTGATAAAATTAAATTAATCACATCACACCTTATATAAATGAATAAAAATGAGAGACAAGATAGGGAGATAACGATAACAAAAACAAAATCGATCCCTCCTCAGATAGGACAAAAGACAACACACACCTGCTGCAATTTCTTCTTTTTTTTTGAGATTATTTAAATTTAATGAAATTATTTTAGAGACATGTATTTTGCATTCACAGTAAAAATAAAAATCCCTTTCTTTTTATCCTCTTTCGGATATGTGAGATCCGATTTAAAAATAAATGAATAACACGACCATTTCTTCCGTTTCTAGTGATAGAATACAATAGATGTATTTATTTTATCATATAGGGGAGACCGGGGCAGGTTGGCCCACGGGGCAGGTCGGCCCAGTCGCGATATTTCGCAGATTAATTGGACGATTGTGTTACGGATCAGAATGAAGGTTAATAGCACTGCCACCCTACTTCTTTCTGCCAATACAACTATAGCGAACGGAGTAAATTCGCATGAGCTAGGATCATTTATTCGTTTTTTGAACCTTGGAGTAAATTTTTATTTGTTGAATAAAATTGTTTTATCTACTTTTTGGTTACTTCGAGGATAAAAAGTGAGCACTATGTTTAAAGGTTAGAGTATAAGGATTATTTCTCCATGGCATTTTAATTAAAAAACCTCAACGGGATTTGTGCGGGATAAAAATTGTTTCAAATATGATATTGGGGCAGGTTGGCCCAAAAATGACGGGGGCAGGTTGGCCCACTCGATTTTTTGCCATTGTATGTATGAAATCGTTAAATCCTGTTTTATCTTTTCAATTTTAGTGGCAATGAATGATGTAAAAGTAACAAAATAAGAAAATATCGATGTTATACTGGCCGTCATTGAGAGTTTATTGGAGGAAATTTTGCATCATAAATGAGCATGTGTGTTTGTTGTTGGGAAGTTGATATCAGATATATGAATATGTTCTTATTGTTTTCTAAAACGTTCTAGTTCTTTGAATATCTGTGGTTCGGGAAGATATGAAGTGTTTTCGCTTTTTTTTTTTTTTAAACATTCACACTTTTTTCCCATTTACTCTCTCATTCACACAGTCTTTTCGGTAACTCAGGCCATATAAGACTTTTACGATAACCGTTGTATTAATAATTATATATATTGGGGGTCCAGGCATTCTTATTTAAGCCATTTGGTATCCAAATGGCTTAAATAAAATGATCGGACTGCCTGGGACTGGTAACAGGTAAACCTCTAAAACCCCAAAAGTTTTTAAAAAAAAATTTGGTGAATACAAGGTAACACAAAAACCTCTACACAAAGCCCCAAAACCAAAAGATTTTTCAAAAAAAAAAAATTATGGGAGAAAAATTTGGGACCCTCTGTTGGGATACTTTTTTGCCAACTTGCCAAGCCCAAGTAAGGTGTCTGCAATGCTCTTCATAGCATTCCTGACTCTCATCTCCAACCTCTGGACCTACGGTTATAACAGTGATTCGTAAATACAAAAGAAAAACTGAAAAAGGAAAAGTTCTTGAAGTCACGATATACTTTTTTTGATTTAGTACTCACTTATTACTGAAACTGTTGCAATAACCAATTATAATTTAAAATAAACTTTGTGTGTTAAAATTAAGTTGTTTTAAATTATTTTCTTCACCCCATTTTAATTCATATAAAAATAACAAATGCCTTAGCTTTTTTACTTT
>JAKCPI010023368.1:0-11978 GCA_023213315.1 Euborellia annulipes | reverse complement strand
TTTTTAAAGCTTTATAGTAGATTTGTTTTTGTTTTATACTATTTGAACATATTAAATTATTTTAATTTTCTAAAAAAAAATTTTTTTTTATATATATGAAATATATATAGAGAGAAAGTATTTTTAATAGTGCAGTCCTATTTTTTTTTTTTTTTTTGATTTGCTGAACGCTTCTCGAGAATTAGCCTACTTGACTAAATACTTAATTTTTTTTTTACATTTATTTAAAACTTTTTTAAGAATATAATCGAAATTGACCCCCCCTCACCCTTAATTCCAACACTTTTGGCATTTCTTAATTTTTTCAACTTACTAAAACTACGGGTATCTATCAATACATTGGTTAGTGGTTCGCCGGTTGAAAATCAGTGATTTAAAAAGTGCAACTAGCCTAGTTCAAAGATTCTAGAGGAAAAAAATTGGAACTAAAAATAATTTATAATTGAATCGTTTATTTCCTAGAAAAAACTACCTAAGCGACAAAATTTCAAATCATATGTTTTTGGTGCTACTGTACAATTTAAAGGTAAATACATCTTTTAGATTATCCCATTAGCATGTTTTTGATTTGGTAAAAAAATATTTGAAGGAGACTAGACCTATACTTAAGCTGCAAAACAGTTTTCTTTAGTTTTCCGAAAGTTGAAAAAAGCGCAATTTGGTAAGGTTTTTGGAAATAAACGATTCAATTAATATTTATATTTACATAAAAAAGGTCGAAAAATAGGGTACCACTGGGTTATAAACTATTCTTCAAAGAATAGAAGAAATTACCTTAACATTTTTTTAAATTGGAATTTGTTGACTAATTAATTACTTTCTTTTGAAACAATTTATTATATTACTATCATTTAGAATAAACATAATTCGAGTTGAGCTGCAGGGCTCATTTCTTGCTGTACGGGCCCCGTAGCCAATCATAAAAACTCTCGCGCCAAAACAATTACCGGCGCTGGTCTATTATTCATAGGCGCTGACTCGGGATGTGCCCTTTTCCAGTCTTTGTTACACAAGATTTCACCGATTCAGTCGGTTAAAGTCTACAGACCGATTAAGCTTCATGGTTGGTTAAGCCTAATCGTTACTTCCGGGTCTATTTGCTATATAGGCGGCTTTTTTGCTTCCGTTCTGCATGGCACTAATCCGGATCGAGGGCTGCCCTGATGCCTGACGGATATGGAGATCGCGTAATTAATGAATGCCATATAGATGAACTCTCCATCCGATAGTAATGTGCAAACGTATAACCTCTACAATAGATTCTACATTTCATTTATTATCTCTCATGTAATCATATTAGTGAGTTGATTAATTTTTCTTATTAAAAATTCCATTAGATCATTTTTTTATTAATTAAATATAAAATATCGGAATTCTCAACCTTCTTAATCCCTTTATTTTTAAATTTTCTGGAACAAAATTAACTTGAATATGGAGTGCCAAAAGTTGAAGCTTACTTTTTGTAGATTATTTCATTGTTTGTTAAAAATAATTTATTTTTAAATATTCCTATTTTTACTTTTTTTTACTTTCTCTTACCTCTATTATTATTTGGAAATTTGTATCGGGATCCCTGTTTATTTACCTGAGGTGCTTTTGTGCATGAAGCCACACACCTCAAACCTAGCCGTAGCCATCTACCGGCACCTCGTGAAGTTACATCATTTCCTATCTCAAACTCCTGCTCCTCCTGCTGTCGTCTATAGCTAGTGAATGAATTCTTATTTCTGTTCCAACTGCTCCTTATATCTAACCTCTTCTATGCTATGGAGGATGTCCTAGTTGAGGAGGGCTCCCTCAACACCGGCGTCTCTTAGCTCTATATAGGTTAATACATTGAGAGAGAAAGTATTGATTTCATGTCAAAAATTCGATGTCAAGATTTGATGGATCTTCACGTTTTGAGGTTCCTGAGTGGTTTTCGCGACATGGTCTGTTTGTCTGTGTGTGTGTGTGTGTGTGTGTGTGTGTGTGTATTCGTGGGTCTGTGTGTCTGTCTTCAATTTGGGCATGCTTTTAAACAAATCGGACAAAGAGTACTAGTACTTTACTGATGTACTTTTTCAGTTTTTTTCGATTTTCTCAAAATTCGCTCCAACGATTTTGTTTATAATTCAAATTATTTTTTATATCCTCTTCGGGCGTATATTTTGCTTTTTTACTTTCTCTTACCTATGTATATATGTAATATATATATAGAGATTAAGTATTGGATTCATGTCAAAAATTCGATGTCGAGATTTTGATGGATCTTCACGTTTTGAGGTCCCCTGGAGTCCAAAAAAGTGGTTTTCGACATGGTCTGTCTGTGTGTGTGTGTGTGTGTGTGTGTCTGTGTGTCAGTGTCTCTGTGTGTCTGTGTGTGTTCAATTTTAAGCATGAAGGAATTGAGCTAGGAGGTTGAAATTTTATATTTAAGTTAAACACCCCCCGGGACCGGAAAATAAGCTTTTAATCAAAATCGGCCAAAGAGTACTAGTACTTTACTGATGTAATTTTTCAGTTTTTTCGATTTTCTCAAAATTTGTCTAACGATTTTTTTTAAATTCAAAAATTAATTATTTTTTAGATGCCTTTAAAATGTATATTCTCATTTTGCAATTGAAATCTTCTGAAGACCACTTTACTTTTGTATTTCATAGGGAGGATAGGAGAAATGGTTGCCATGGTAACAAAATATAAATATTTTCCCATACTTATAATTTTAAGAACTGAATTCATATGTTCTGTACTATCGGGAACTAAATATATATCGACACAACAAATCTGGTGTGACAGCACAAAAACACAACTTTCGATTACCGAAGGTAAGAGAAAGTTGTGTGCTGTCCGCCAGTCACACCAGATTTTTTTATATCCTCTTTCAAATGTATATTTTGTTTTTGTTTTTTCTTCTGAAGACCATTTTACTCTTGTACTTCATAGGAAAGATAGAAAGATGGTAACAAAAAATATATATTTTTCCATTCTGATAAATTTTACATCTCTCGCATGTACCGTACTGTCGGATACTAAATATATGTCGACACAAAAATCTGGTGTGACAAGCACAAACACAACTTTCGATTACCGAAGGTAAGAGGAAATTGTTGCTGTGCGACCAGTCACACCAGATTTTTTTGTTTAAAATTAAAAACCTATTGAAATAATTTTCCTAAATAAAGAATATTTTTTTATTAACTCAAAGTCCAAAGGTACGAATGTTTTTTTTAAATTTTCCAAATATAAGCAATAGAAGTAATTGTATACGAAGGTGTTAGAGAGGGAGCTTCGGCCTTTATAGTAGGCCTATAGGTAGAGATATAAAACAAGTTTTGATGAATTTCCCTTTGGAAAAATGCCTGCCTAGGCAAGAAGACTCTCGGCAAGAACGCCACTGACAGAATTATTAAATACGCATGCATTTTTAACGGAGTTAAAGGCGAGAAAATGTTAATCCTTGACGCGCGCCAAAGCCACGCGCCTAACCTGCTTTTAACAACTTTACTATTTGTCATTTTTTTTTATTCCCCTGCTACCTTTATTTTATTTTATTTTTTTCCTTTTTTTTTTTTTTTTTTTGCTACATCTTAAATTTAATCCTCCGCTTTTTATTTTATCTTCCGTTATTGCGTAAAACTTTGTCTGATTTCTTCACGTTTTTTTGCCGGTTATTTAACTTTACCACCCCCCCCTCTCTCTCTCTCTCTTTTCCACGTGACTAATGTGTCTTATTTTCAAGATTAAACGAAATATTATTGCATTTAAAATTATAAATATTTAAACAAATTTAATTTTTTCAAACAATAAGTTTTTTTTTTTTGTTTTATCGGATGAAAAGATAATTTTATTTTTCTCCGTCTTCAAAAGAGTCTTATTTATTATTTTTTCTTTTTTTTTTTTTTTACCCATTAAAAATATTTTCCTTTAAGAAAATTCTTTATGATACGCGCATTCTTTTTGCAATTAATTTTACAGACCCTTCTTTTTCCCCTTAATTCTTTCATCCCTCTTGTTGTTAACAGTTGTCCTCTGGAGTTAATTTTCTTATTGTCGCCATTAAAAAAAAATTCTTTCATTAAATCCCTATTAAGAAAGTCTTCTAATAAAAAAATTGCCAAGGGATGATGCCAATGAGGGGATGAGGTGACTTCCTGTATATATGTGAAACTTAATTAAGCTACAAGCATCGGCTAGATTTAGTTAGATTAACTAAAGTTAAGGGGATTTAAAAGCTTTACTAGGGTCGTTCTTGTCCCTATATGAAATTAATTAGAGACCAAATTATAAAGCAACATTTTATTAATATATTTTAGTTCAGTTTTTTTTTTTTTTATTATTGACCGTGGAGGAAGATCGTATAAAAAAGGGCGGGTTGGCTAAAAAAAATAAACCAACAAATGGTATTATATGTAACATATCGTTTTTTTCAATAAATGCAACATATGTTTGACTTTGAGCATTGTTCGTTTTGAGAACAATCAATGCTTTATATTATATTTGCCATTTTTTTACTCTGGAAACTTTTCACAAAGGCACAATAGAGCCTGGGGGAGGGAAAAGCACTTGTTATATACATATATATATATATGATATATATATATATATATATATATATATATATATAAAGCGTAGCTACAACCCTTCCTCGATTTCGAGGGCTTCTTGACCCCTTCCTCCACATCTGGGGGATGGAATCCGGTATATAATAGATAAATAAAACATGTTATTTTGATGGAGTCAGTCTAAACACGGGGGACTTCATCTCGATATATATATATATATATATATATATATATATATATATATATATATAGTAATTTATTTGGAAATTACTCGTTGATAATGATTGTGGAGCAAAGTGCATAAGAGTATGGGGGAGGAGCCTCAAGGGTTAGAGCTCTTTCTCTCTCTCTCTCTCTTTTTTCCCTTCTTCCCTTTTTCCAAATGGGAAGGGTATAATGGTTTGCATATCCACTCAGTCCCATTGGATTTGTTCAAGGATTACCAGATCCATTCACTGAAAATTGACTAGAAAATTGACAAGCCCACCCTAATGTTCTTTTATCTCTTTTTAACCCTCAGCGAGCTCCGCCTGGCAGCGGTCGCTCACTCCTTTGCTCATCTCAATAAATACACATGTTATATAATCTTTACTATTTTTTGAGCAATTATTTGTTTTAGAACATAAATCTCTTGAATAAACATGAAAATGACAGAACAATTTAAAGTATTGCGATTTGCGAAATAATTAATTATAAAAATAAACGATAGCACTCACACAGCAGTATACGATTTAGTGAAGGAATAAAAAAGCCCTCACTTGCGGACCATTGGATTAAAACAAAATATTGGTATAAAAAATATTTTACATAATAAATTACAGTAGTTTTCGTCTTTGAACCTTGATAATCTACTGGTCTACACTAAAAACATTTTTGATATTTTATTTAATATTTAGAGAAAAAATTATAGAGGAAAATTCTGACAAGATACATATAAGTTTTAACTGTAAAATATGTTCAATGAACAAAAATACAAATTAAGCGCTGATTGAATTTATTGAATTTCGAATTACATCATCATCATCAGAGCAACTAAAAATACATCTTCTTTATAATTTTATTTAATGTCTATCTCTTCAAAACTATGATTTTGTAGATTTTTTCTATTTTTATTTATTTTTTCACTTTAACATTTGAGACTGATTCACGTAACAGTCTTTGAATCATATGTTAAAAAGATGTAAGATTTTTCTTGGAGGTATTCTTCTATAAAGGGTTGAATAAAATTACACCAAATAAAATATACTAAATTTCATCGATCTGGCTTCTTCCATTGCGAGACAGAAAGAGGAATTTGCAAATTGTCTATCTTCTTCTTCTTCTGTCCTCGCCATTATTAATCCCGCGGTGCGGAGTCGGTGGACAAATTTTCTATAGATATCGGAAAAATTTGATTATTATAAACTACGTATCGATACTTGGAAATTAAAAGGTCGTAAAGGCAAAATGCTACTTTTCAGGAGAGCCAAGAAACGAAAAAAACATTTTCCTCATAACTTTTTTAACTTTAGTACTATTTTACTCTCTGAAAGACACTTCTCGGAATTTTTAGTCCTTTTTGACAAATTTGGGCAAAGTATTAGGTTGAAAAACACTATTCTCTAATAAATTCCTATGATTTCTCAAATATCTATAAAAAAAGTTAATGGAGTAAAAAAGACTTTTTTTTTTAGATAGCACAAATTTAATTAAACTGTTTTGTAAAGCTCAAAAAGCTGAACATTTCTATATATATAACTCATACCCTTTACGACTTTTTAATTTCCAAGTATCGGTATAATATCTTGGTACAGTGAGTGCTACAATTAAATTCCCACCTGATAGTTTTAGCCTTAAGTATATGGTATAAATAGTATATGGTGCATAGTGAAATAATTTTAATGACCGAAAAGGTAAAACGTAAAATCTGGTACAGATGATTTAATTTTACCTTTTCAAATTTAAAATTATTTCACCATTTACCAAATACTATATCATATACTTAATGCTAAAGCTATCAGGTGGGAACTTAATTGTGGCGCTCACTGTACAAAGAATTCAATAAAACTTCCTATCACCGAATTATCTTTAATGTATTCTGATTTATTTTGAATTTCTTTTTTTGTTCATCTTCACTTTTTCTTATTCCAAGAAAGTAAAAGTCTTGAATAATATTCTAAATTTATTTGGAAAATGAAAATAAACTTCAATTAGAAAACGTGTTTTATTTAAAAAAAAAAAATAATTAAATTTAGAAGGTTGATCTCTTTTAGAATTAATTACTCATTTGAAATGCAGTCAGGAAATGATCACTTAATTCCAAAATCAAGTGACAGTTTGTTGTAAAGTGAACAAAACTTTGGAGACATTGATTAGTTTAAGTTCAGAGGGAATCAAGTTGGTACAAAAGCCCAGCCAGCCATTATAAAGGAATGTGTCTGAAGGACGTGAATTAAACATTGAGATGTTCCAAAGACGGGATCTACTAGATAACTACAAAGATCATCCATTGAATTGAATCCTACTAACAAAGTCCATTCGATTCTAATTAATTTATCTATGTGAAATAAAATTTACAAACCAATATTTTGAGTGAATATGAGGACAGCAAAAAAAAATCTGGTGTGATGGCGAACAGCACACAACTTTCGATTACCGAAGGTAAGAGAAAGTTGTGTACTGTAGCTTGTCACACCAGATTTTTTGGTGTCGACATATATTTAGTTCCCGACAGTACGGAACATATGAATTCAGATGTAAAATTTATAAGTATGGGAAAATATTTATATTTTGTTGCCATGGCAACCATTTCTCCTATCTTCCCTATGCAATACAAGAGTAAAGTGGTCTTCAGAAGATTTCAATTGCAAAATGAGAATATACATTTTAAAGAGCATCTAAAAAATAATTGATTTTTGGAATTTAAAAAAAATCGTTGCAGCAAATTTTGAGAAAATCGAAAAAAACTGAAAAACTACATCAGTAAAGTACTAGTACTCTTTGGCCGATTTTGATTAAAAGCTTATTTTTCCGGTCCCGGGGGTGTTTAACTTATATATAAAATTTCAGCCTCATAGCTCAATTCCTTCATGCTTTAAATTGAACACACACCCACCCACCCACACACAGACAGACCATGTCGCGAAAACCGCTTTTTGGATTCAGGGGACCTCAAAACGTGAAGATCCATCAAAATCTCGACATCGAATTTTTGACATGAATCCAATACTTTCTCTTATATATATATTACATATATACATAGGTAAGAGAAGTAAAGAAGTTCAATTATAATAGCTAATTTAAGAGCCTTTTCTAGCACCGGATAATTATTCATAATCTAAAATTTTAGGACCAAAAATATTTTCCATGATCATCTATTAACTTCTCCCAAAAATGGGGATTGATCTTAAAATAACCAGCTTTATTTTAAATGTAACTGCAATGCCAATAGCTTCAATGTATTTTAAATGTCAATATCTATTTTATAGACACATACATTTCGCACTTCCATTTGTCAATTCTCACAGTTTGCCTATTTCTAATTAATCAGGTAATTAATATATTGTATTTGCATATGAACTCATTTATGATCATTCTGTTAATAATATATACCTGGTAAATATAAAATTTATTTAACACATAAGACAATAGGATTTATTAAGAAATAAAAAACTAAGGATATATTTGATTATTAAATCCAGCTCGTTAAATAATCATAGGTCTATTCGCCAAGAGAGTTGTTAAATGCATATAGTTGTATAAACCCTTTATAAATGCCCTAAGATCAGGACCAAATGCAGTGCAAATCGATAATTTTTCTTCATCGGTTCACTAAAAAAAGATACTGGCTAAAAAAAAATGTTTTTCGCCATCTGATGGGCTGGTCCTTTTAATCTTTCCTTACCTATATACCTGGTATAATAAAGTATTTATGCTTGTATATGAGAAAGAAAAAATATTGAACTGATATCAAAAATTCGATGGAAATACTGAGTCCAAAAAAAGTTGGTTCCACAAAATCGTCTGTCTTTGAACAAACTATCTCAAACGAAAAGAGCATTAAATTTTGTCTACCGGAAAGCACAATAATTACATACATATTTAAAAATTGGAAAAAAAAATGTTAAAGCTTTTTTCGAGGAACTATGTGCTTGCAATATAAACCTAGATTTCCCGTTTCATAGTATAAGGTAATAATAAAATCTACGATGCCAAATATTACGTGAATTTATAATTATTTAAAAATTCATTAATATGTAAAAATTCCAATTGTTTTATATAGGCAGGCCTATGTAACACAAAATATTTAATAAGTCTTTTTTTTTTTTTTTACTTAATAGAGTCCTCATTCCTTTTGCTATTATCAAAAAATTCCAATTATTATTATACCATCTAATTAGAACCGGTAATTAAAAAGGGCCATCCATCTTTTTTTTAATCGAGAGAACACCTAGTGGTTAGGCAACCAGAAGTGTATGGGATGAGAAACTAAATAAAGAATAAGAAAGTTCCTCCTTTGAATGAACTAGAAAAAGGAATATGGAGAGGTTGTAGGCCGCAAAGCCCCCGCCCACCACCTTTGACCTAATAGAAAAATAAAAAGAGCCAATGCGTGGGCGCAAGTGGGGAGTGAAGGAGGAGTTTCTTTATCTCACTCTATTTCATATTTTCTTTTATTTTATTTTCTTCTTTTCATTCGTTTACGCTACTGGTTGCCTAACTCTCAGGCATTCTTTCTTATTGGAAAAAATCTGAGTTATTTGACTCTTCATTTGTTCTAAAATAATAATATATCAATACGATTGGGGAATGGGGGAGGGAGAGTGTTGATTTGCATGAAATGCAATTGAATCGAATCACCTTTGATTCAAACAATTTTTTGAAAGTAAAATGAGAATAGGGGAGAGCGGGGCTATTTCAAACAGTGGTGAGGCTAAAACCGTACAGTCTGTTTCTCGTCTAGTTTCTCAAGATATTGAGGTCTGATCGGAGCTCAACCTAGCACCCCATCTAGCAAGCTGTAATGTTGAGAAAGTTCCACCGAGCGCATGGTGTACCTCGGATTATTGTGAAAAAACATGTTTTGGGTGAATTTTCTTTTTTTAATTTTGAGCGGCAGTTTAAAATAAGAGGTGACTGGAGAACTTTTACTTATAAACTAGTTTATATGAATTCATAAGAAACTACTCTTCTTCAGCTATCTTTTTGATACTAAGTGATAACAAGTTAGGCTAAGAATTTTGAGGTTAGGACATAAAATCGCCACAAGCTACGTGATGGGGCTAAACCGTACAGAAACGTTAGAGAGAAAAAATCCAACATCGAGAAGAAGATTGTAAAAAGTAAAGCTCGAGTGAACTCTAAACCAAAGAACACAAGTTTCAAGACAAGGGGTTCTGTAAAATCAAGTAGCCGGGGTAAAGAAAAATTTAAGTTTGAAGATGATGGTTCAGGTGCTGTATGAGCGCAGGGTGGGTGGGTCCATTCGGCTTGCAGTGCTGCAGAGCCTGCTGATAGAATTCGTTTCAGAAATTACTTGTTCAAACAAATAAATTTAAAATTAATTAATTAATTTATTTTTTTCATTTCTTTTTATCCTTTCATGTTATTTTCTTAGTTGTACGATATAGCCCCTCCCGTTGTACGGAATAGCCCCAACCCCTCCGGGGCTAATCCGTACAAAGACACATTTTTTTTTGAAATTAATTAAAAATACTTATCAGTGGCATAATGTCAATTTCTTTGTTTGTAGTGGGTAGCTAATGAACTAAATTACATGTTGTTTATTTTCTCATAATTTTAACTCAAAATTCTCTCCATCTACAACTATTCTCCCTTAAGTGTACGGCATAGCCCCGCTCTCCCCTATATATTTTAAAGAACATCTAAAAAATAATCGATTTATAAATTTTAAATCAAAAATCGTTAATTAAATTTAGACTGGTAACCGTAGGCACTAGTTGAACCATTGTATAATATTTTAAAGAAAAGTAAATTGTAACACTTGGTAAAATTGTTTCAAAATTAAATTTTATTTTAAGAAATACTTAATACGTATTTCAACACTTTACGTTTCATCGTCAGAAGTACATACAGTAGCAAGGGCGGTCCCAGAGGGGGGTCAAGGGGTCGTGACCCCCCCCCCAAAATCTTTTTTATTTTAACACACACTTTTTTCCCACTCACTCTCCCATTCACACAATCTTTTCGGCAACTTAGGCCATTTAAGACTTAAACGATACTCATATTTGATTAATATATATTTATTGGGGTCCAGGCCCATTTATTTATACTATAAAAAAAAACAGTGACCCCCCAAAAAAAAAAAAATATAAGGCTAGGACCGGGCCCTTGTACAGTAGGTAAAAACTTCTGAAGATGACACGTTAGGTGTTGAAATACGTGGGTTTAAGTATTTATTAAAATAAATTTAATTTTTTTAAAACAATTTTACCAAGTGTTACAATTTACTTTCTCTTTAAAACAAAATCGTTAAAGCGAATTTGAGAAAATTGTAAAAAAACAACCACACACATTTTCCTTCTGGTCACTTTCTGGATCTGCCGCATGTCTCTGGTGTGTGCGTGTGTATCCCTGTGAGTCCCTAAAGATTCACTATACCGACCCGCTGCGGGCGTGTGGATCCTCGATTAATTTAATTATTTTTACTCGGGTAAACGCTGGCAATAATTCAATTATAATTTAAAATAAACTTTATTTTTCGGAATTTCGGGTTTGGGCGTTCTAGAGAGGCCTTGTCTACACCCACCTTATCATCCCTATATTTTCCTTTTCTATATTCCACTTTTACCAACCTTTTTTTTAATGTTATAATAATGTGCAATAAAAAAATGTTTGGATTATTATATTTTCATATTTAATTAGCATTCAACCTCATTTATCATTTATGATATGCGGATTTATTTAAAAATTTAAAATAGGATAATTTTTAAAATGTTCCATGAAATAAATTCAACTCTATAAGCAAGATAGTACTCTCTGGCCTTCATAAATACAGTATACCGTATGATTCTGCATATTATTAACTTAACAAGGTGAATATGGCATTTCAAACACGCGTAGAAATATTACATTTTTTAAATCAGATGATTGAATTTAAGCCCAGGCGTGCATGGTGCGAGTAACGAGAGGCGATGGGCTGCTAAACCATCCCCTACTTTTTCTATATAAATAAACATATACACGCTGGCTCGAAATTACTGTCAACTTTTCACAAACAACATTAAATTCTCAAAACAATTTAAAAAAAATTAAATTAAAAGTACAATTATAATATAAAAAGGATGGTTATGTCTTTAATTTTCTTTTAACGCTGAAGAAATATCCATCTTTTGAAAATTTGCTTCTATTTTTTTTTCGTTGTACTGTATCTATAAACTGAAAGCACAGTTGATATTTATTTAAGGTCTTTTTCGACATCTGAGGCCATTTATA
>JAKCPI010023367.1:0-106123 GCA_023213315.1 Euborellia annulipes | reverse complement strand
TAATAACAGATAGGCTGAGGAGTCCTGCAAAATAGTAGATCAACAGCCATCAAGCAATGCCAAAGCACGGCTGCATTTCGGATGGGTGGCGCCGAAATACTAGCAAGTGGGACGCCCCCCTGTAACTATCGGTTATATGCGGGAAAGTAAAAAATAACTAGTACAGTCAATATCAGTCCATTTATGTCAAAATACTAGAGAAAGGATACGAAATATATAAATAATCTATATAATAATATGGATATTATCTATAATAATATAAACTAGCATAGACTCCGAAACTGCTGGACCGATTTTCATGAAGTCTTTTTTAATGAGTAGAAAATTTTCCGAGAGTGGTTTTTGGCTACCATTATATATATATAAATTAGGGGTAGGGAACCCCTCTTATCAGGGGTTCACAAATTATTAATCAAATCTTTAAAATGAAAAATAAACTCTTCCACCCCCTAAAATTTAAAAAAGTTTATTCCGCTCTACGTCTCCCTTCCCTAAAATTAATTTTGTTTTATTTTTCACTCGAGTTTAAATTAATAAAATTAAAAATGACGCTTCTCTAGGGTGTAAATAATTGGAAAATGGATTTCCAGACCTCAGAAAGTTCTATCGGCTCTACTCCCTCCCTCCTAAAATTTATTTTCTACTCGATTTTTTTATTTCATATTATAATGTATTATGGTGCAAAATTAATTAAAATACATTTATCTGGACAATTCTTAGTCATATCCCGAGTTGGAGGAGGAAATAAATCGTTAATCAAGCACGAGGTTCATATGAGCCAAATATCTGAAAATATATTTTTCATTTCATGAAAATGAAAAGTCAAGTAGTTGACACTTTCACATTTTATAAGTTGATAGTTTGCCGATCATATCAAATTAGTGGTAGGGAACCATCCATCCCCCCAGGGTCTAGCGAGGTAGGGTTGCCGAAAGCAAATGATTTATTCCCGTGTATCTTTATGTATATGCAATAGCTCCTCTATCGGCTTTCTGCCGTAAAAAAAAGTTTAAGCTTTTAATTAAAATAATGCATTTTATTTTATTTATATTTTTGACAACCTCTGGGATTTCAGTCCAGTTTGGGTTCATAATACAAATAAACATTAAAATAATTTAATTTAAATTATGTTTAACAATTATATTCGTTATGATTATACTGTATTTCATAATCAAATGCATTTCAACTCATTCGACGAATAAATGAGGAATGATTATTCTAATGGATTCAATTATGGAGAGAGATTATTAGGATTAAATTACTATTATATAAATGTTCGAGCAATGAGATGTTAGTATATCAATAATAAACATATACATTTACTAGAAACAATTAATTTTAGTTTAATTACTAAAAGGAAATAGTGTATCTTTAATATGAATATATTAATTATAATGATGTCCTGAGGTATTGTCTGCAAAACGACGTTCAAATAGTTTTTCATTTACTAATACAAATATTTATATAGCTTCACTCAGAGACTGATGCTTGAAAAGTCAAAAGAAAATTTGGAGAGAATTTCCATACTTAGCTCCGATAATTCTTGTCAACTCCCTGACTTCTTTTTCATGAAATGAAAAACATTTTTTCAGATATTTGGCTCATATGAACCTCGTGCTTGATTAACGATTTACTTCCTCTTTTCTCGATTTCAATTACAATTTAGGATGTTCATACAAATTCATGGAAATAAAGAACTCAATAACTCAAGAAAATTCAGGGTTAAGCCTATGGCACCATTCTATTTTAAAAAGAATCAAACAATTTTAACTTCGAAAAGTTGTAATTTCACTTTTATTATTTTGTACTCTACAGAGATACAGTATATATATATGTACCCGAGTAAAAATGAATCAAAATGTTCGAGGGACACACACGTCCGCAGCAGGTCTGCATAGTGAACCTTGAGGGACACACAGGGATATACACGCCCGCACCAGGGACACACACAGTAGATCGAAAAGTGACCAGAAAAAAAATGCGTGTTCCTGGTGTGGGCGTGTGTATCCCTCGATCATTTTTAATCATTTTTACTAGGGTACTATAGCTACCAACAAGAAATTAATTATATTAAATACAAATTCTTGATTTCGGATAAACTGTGCTTTATTTGTATAATAAATCAAGAATTTGTTTTTAATAACTATGCAAACTTTAACTCTCATAAGCCTAATAAAAACGAAAGGAAAAATAAGACTGGTGTGACTGGTCGCACAAATCTGTGCTTGTCACACCAGAGTTTTTGTGTCGACATATATTTAGTTTCCAGCTGTATGGTATATTAATATTTATATTTTGTGAAATGGCAACCATTTCTCCTAATCTTTCATATGAAGTACAGTGAGCGCCACAATTAAGTCCCCACCTGATAGCTAAGCCTTGACTATATGGTGTATAGTGAAATAATTTTAATGACCGAAAAAGTAAAACGTAAAATCTGGTACAGATGATTTTATTTTACCTTTTCAAATTTAAAATTATTTCACCATATATCATATACTTAAGGCTATAGCTTTGCTCAGAGACCCACATATTGTGAGTACGTGGATGGCGACCACGAGCTGCCCGAGCTGGGACAGGCAGTCCTTCAGTTCTTTGTATGTCTGTCTCTTCCTTCCTCTTTTCAACCGTGCGACGGGCCGGCCTGTCTTATTTCTTTCGATCGCAAATACGCATGATAGGGTTGATGAGAAAAAGTGAGGTCCGCCGACCCCGCATCTCGGGAATAAGGCGAGGACAGAAGAAGATACTTAAGGCTATAGCTATCAGGTGGTGACTTAATTCTGGCGCTTCAAGCAATTTTGAGAGTAAAATGAGAATATACCTTTTAAAGAGTATCTAAAAAGTGATTTATGAATTTTAATCAAAATTATTAGAGGGAATTTCAAAAAATCTGAAAAAGTACATCAGTAAAGTACTAGTACTCTTGAACCGATTTTATTTAAAAGCTTATTTTTACTCCTGAATGGGGTACCTAACTTAAATATAAAATTTCAAGATCGTAACTCATTTCCTTCATAGTTTATTTTGATCACAGACACACAGACCTGACTTTTTCGACTTATCTCGACATCGAATTTTTGACATGATTCAAATATTTTCTCTAACTTAACATATATAGACTATAGGTAAGAGAAAGTGAAAATATTTCCACTATCCCGACTAGATTTGAAAATTTTTTCAGCTTTTGACTCTAATTATAAGAAGTCATTCTTTTCGATTTTATTTTATTAAATCAACGTTTAATTTTCTAATTTAATATGAGTAAAAAATACTCATTTATATAGATATATTCATAAATGGCTGATAAAAAAAGGAGGTATGAATTTAATCAGATCCTTCTCTTTTCCCGGGACAATTTCTAATTAATTTTATCTTGGATCAAGCTGACGTATCAGCCAGGCGAGATCACCTCTCTCCTGTTGTTTAATTTTGGTAATATTCTTGAAAAGGGACTCAGCCATGCTTGCAAATTAGATAGCAATATTTAATTTATGAGAAAGCTTAATTACGTGTATGAAAATTCAGCCTTGAATTATACCCTGGTCTCTATTAATTTTTGTAAGCCTTGTATTGGTCACGTTGACAGACAATAACAAAGAAAAAGAAGACAAATTTTACAAAATTAATCCCCAACACGCCAATCCAAATTTCTTAAAATTTTACATATTTAAAAAAAAATATTTTTCCTTCCAAAGTAGATAGGTAAAGGAACTATTGCATAATCCGAGATCATTTCCGAGTGGGAGCCTGAAAAGAGTTCGGTTATTTTGGTTATTTTTCTCCATGTTTGTTTACTGTATATTCTTTCACCTTTAATGATAATTAAATAAATACAAATATTGATAACTCTCGGGGGTTTATTCACACGCTTGTTCCTCGTAATTACACTTCCGGGTTCGCTAACACGCTCTTGTTGCTTTGCTTCTGATTAAAAGTTTAAAGATAAAATTTTGATATCTCACCCCTGGATGATAATATATTTGAGAAGGCAGAATTATTTAAAATACGATGTGGATGTGGCATGACTTAAGAGAAAAATAAATCTTCTATTGATGATAAAATAAAACTTCATTTTTCTGTTTGTAATTTTGGACATGTTTCTGGCATCAATCAGGAGTTTGAAGCCCACAATCTACACCTAGAATATATTTGCTAGATAAACTAGCACCAGACTTTTAGGGACAAAACTGTTAAAAATTAATTGATGTACATCCTAATTTTTCAACAAGTGCCTATAGTCGATCAGATGGAAATGCAAAATCGAATATTTGACAAAATAATATTAAAAAGTGTTGGTTGATTCTTACGCATTTAACACACAACATATCCCTAAATATTAATAATTCTTAAAAATTTGTTAATTAGTATTATGCTATTCATGATTATAGTGAATAGGCCCTAATATATCTAACTTTACAAAAGTCAAAAAAATATCCAATAGAAGGAAAAAGATTATTAAACTCATTGGACTGGCGCAACTCTTTTAAATTTCGAAAATTTGATGTGAAAAAAAAATCTAAAATTCAATCTAATTGACTGACTTGACCTGACTCATATAAGAAATTTAATTAAAATTGATTAAGGTGAACGTCTCGAAAAGCCGTTAGAAGACAATTCACTACCGAGTTACTCTAGGCGGCAAGAGATGGCGTTAGTTTTTCCCATAGGGATACAAGGGATTTATTCTATTTCATATGAAAGATTCCATCTAATTAATTAAGTGTAAAAAATTAATTATTTTTTAACACAATCATTACTAATTTAATTATCTATAAGATATAGAGCGAATTTTTTAAAAATATATTTTATTTAATGAGATTAATCAAAAAAAAAAAAAATTTTTTTCAAAAATCAAAAAAAGGGCTTCTATAAGTTGTAGATATTTTAAATATCTTTAATTAAAAAAAAAAATGAGGTCGATAGCTTCAAAATTGTGGCCGCTGGAATCTCTCAAAATTATCACCCCGAGACGCGCACCTTAAATCAATTTAATGAGTTTTACTTTCTCTTACCTCTATATATATATATGTTAATATATAGAGAGAGAAAGTATTGGTTTCATGTTTTTTTTTATTTTTCAAATGAATTTTAGTTTTTTTCACATTAAATCTAACAAAGATAAATATCAAAAAAAAAAAAAAAAAAAAAAAATCGTAGGATGGGAAAGGTTTAGAAATCACCAATTAAAGTAATTAAACTCTCAATTTTTAAATTGTAATTTAGTTTAAATTAAATTAAAATTGACAAGCATACTAACATTTTTATTTTTTTTACTTTCAGGAGTGAAGATCCTGTCAATATATCGAGCAGAGACCACGAGTTACCTGAGCTTCCTTCTAGTCTTTCTTCTCCAGGTCACATTCATCGAGACAAAATTGGTAAGTCATAAAATTAAACATTATTTTGCATGTTATTTATTTCTTCTTGTTTTTTTAACATCACTATAAATTAAACCAACTCATTATTACAACAGATTTTTGAAATGCAAAGTAGATTATTGTTTAAATTTCTTTAAAAAAAGCTGTTTAACTTCTTGAAGGATTATTCTTTTTTTTTTTTTTTTTTGATGTGATAATTTTAATCTCTTTCTCTCTAAAAAAATTAAAGTCAGAGGATTAATCTCATATGTTTGCCCTCGGTCGGGGTTATTAATTAAACAAATAAAAAAAGAATAATTCACATTTTTTGTAGGCTCCCTGGGTATTTTTTTTTATATATTATAAAGGAAGCAAGGGCAGTGACGTCACTCGAATTAACCCTTGACCAAGGCGTGCGTCACACATTCATTCCCTTTCCATTCTTTACCCGCTTATCGACCTCTCCGATGGTTTCCGCTTTTTATTGGGGGCCTCCAAACAAGAAATCAACACTTGCACAAACCAATCTGAATAATAAATCAAATTATTTTGAGAATCCCATCGGGAGAGAGAGAGAGAGAGAGAGGGGGATGCTATTTATCATCAAGATTAACAACAATAAATATAGTAGAGGTGAAATTGAAACAAATGATCAAAAGTAAATGTCGACAATCTTCAAGTAAAAAAATTCGAATTAAAAGTTTGAAGAAACTCAATTCTGGAATAAAATACAGAAGAACCTCGCTTAACGAGTTTAACTCGTTCCAGAATCAAACTTGTAAAGCGAAACACTCGTTATTCGAAACAATTTTCCTCATATTAATGCGTCCCATGTCGAAAAAATCTGGTGTGACTGGCGCACAGCACACAACTTTCTCTTACCTTCGGTAATCGAATGTTGTGTACTGTGCTTGTCACAGCAGATTTTCTGTGTCGACATGTATTTAGTTTCCGACAGTACGATACATTCGATTTTCAAGATGTAAAATTTATATGTGAAAATATTTATTAGGGTCCGACCGAAACAAGATTTTCAGCCGAAACCGAATATTCGGCCTCAACCTTAGTTTCGGCCGAAACCGTAACCGAAACCGAAACTTGTATTTCCTATAAAAATTTTTTTTCATTTTACCTTTTTTTTTTTTTTTTGAATTTTTTTTTCCCTCCCGCGTTTTTCTCCCTCAAGTGCAAATCATTTGACCTTTTTTTTTTTGCATGCGAGTCTCATCCCATCTTTTCAGACTCTGGTTTCGGCCGGCCGAAAGTTTCGGCTACTTTTTGGCCGAAACCGAAACTACGGCCGAAACCATGATTTTTGGCCGAAACTGGCCGAAACCGTAACCGAAACCGAATATTCGGTCGGTTCCTAATATTTATATTTTGTTACCATGGCAACCATTTCTCCTATCTTTCCAAACCCTTCCTATGAAATACAAGAGTAAAGTGGTCTTCAGAAGATTTCAATGACAAAATGAGAATATACATTTTAAAGAGAATCTAAAAAAATAATTAATTTTTGAATTAAAAAAAAAAATCGTTGGAACGAATTTTGAGAAAGTCGAAAAAAAAACTGAACAAGTTCATCAGTAAAGTACTAGTACTCTTTGACCTATTTTGTTCAAAAGCTTCGTGTCACGTCCCAGGGGGGTGCCTATCTTAAATATAAAATTTCAACCTCCTAGCTCTTTTCGTTCTTGATATATTTTGTTCACAGACACACAGACAGACAGACCATGTCACGAAAATCACTTTTTTGGATTCAGGGGACCTCAAAACGCGTATATCCATCAAAATCTCGACATCGAATTTTTTACATGAATCCAATACTTTCTCTCTTTATATATTAACATATATAGAAGTAAGAGAAAGTTAAAAAAAAGGGTTTTCATTTGCAAATGCAAAAACGAAGTGGTTATGTATAACCGTATCTATAGATAGGCCTTCTCTAAAATTATAGCCTAGTACAATACTTTTTTCTCTTAAGCTTCACACAATCTTTTCAAATTTGACAAACCTATTTTCATTTTCACATTTTAATAAATTCCCAACTTATCTGCATTTTGATATGGAACATAGGATAAATGCGTTGACAAAAAAAAAAAAATAACATTTGCATTTTTATTTTATTCGATGCAATCGCCCACTAAACTAGGTTTTCATAATAAATGAAAATATTTTTAGTTTTATCCATCTTGTTAGAACAAATGAAGAGACATTTAATAAAATTGGAAAATGGATGAGATTCTCTCCCTCGACATGCACATTCTGTTAAAACTTGTGAGAGTCCCATCTGTGACAAAAGCCGCATGCCTCCAGCTCCAAACCTCATTAGGTAGAAAGATGTTAGATAAAAATTATTACAATAGAGAAGGATCTAAAAGTGTTGTTTGCTATTGTTAGCACTATTTTTCTTCTTTATTATTGTTTGCCTAAGTTTCGATCTCTAGGATCAATTCAGATTTGTTTATATCGATAAATTGGGATGAAGAGAAGTCATACAAAAAGAAATAATAAAAATTTGTTAGCATTTGTTTAGTATTGTGAACTTTGACAACAAAATAAATTTTATCTTATCATTTCAATTAAAAAAAAAATCTCGACATCGAATTTTTGACATGATCCCAATACTTTCTCTCTATATATTTCATATATAGGATAAGAGAAAGTAAAAATATAATAAAAAAAAAAACTTTAAAAAAAAATGTTTTTATTTAAATTGAACTAAAAAGAGAGAAATAATTTAATTTAATTGTTCTTGTTAAAATTTTTGAATATTTATGACTTAAAATAAAAGCGTGGGGCTCATTGATAGCTTAAGGTATTGTCTATCTCATCGAAGATCCCGACGCTTTTATTTCGTCATAAATATTCAACAATTTTAACAAGAACAATTAAATTAAATTATTTCTTTCTTTTTAGTTCAATTTAGGTTTTTTTTTATTATATTTAGTCTTTTTTTATTATAAATAATGTATAATAAAAGAAAGGGAGGAAGCGTGGGGTTTCAAATAAAGTACCACATTAGTTTGGCCTATTTTGATAAAAATTTGCATACAATGTTGTTACCAAAAATAACCCTTAAATATCAAATTTCAGACCTCTAGTTTATCGGGAAGTGTCTTTTAATATTTATAGTTCTGACGAATGGTTCGAACCCTTCACCGAAACGTCAGCTAAGATCTGTTTATAAGAAAAAATAATAGCTGCATTTCTTATTTATTGTAATTTATTTTATTTATTGTAATTCATCGCCCTCCTCTTCAGGGAATATTTATTATTACTTGATTTAAATTAAATAGGCCTAATAATCAATATTTAAACTTGCCGATGATAAGAAAAAAAATTCTCAAGGTAAAAAGAGTGTAAAGATTTGATCTTTGAAAACTTGATTTTAAAACGAGATAAAATTTCAAAACTATTTTCCGAAGTTTGTATATCTTAAAAAAAAAGTTTGGATCCGATGGGATTTCTCTCCATCAATAAAGTTTTGCATTTGCTTTTAAGATTTATAAAGTTGAATAATATTTAAGGAGGAAGAATGTTAGAAGGATAGGTAGAATGTAGGAGAGAGAGAGAGAGAGAGAGAGTTTCTCTAAAGTGACATCTTATTTAATTAATTTTTTGATTAAATACAAATTTCACTTCTATGAGCTTTTATTTCATCTATCACTGTTAGTTTGCACTTTCACAGTCAAAGTTTTAAACTCGCGAGTGTTTTCTAATATTTCATTCCTTTGAATAGTCAAATATTTTTCAATACAATTGGAGGTCGATATTTTGATGGAAATATACGCTTTGAGCCCTCAAGTTTAAAAAAAAGTGGGTTCCGTAAAATGTGAATAAAATATCTCAAGATTGGAAAGGGCTACTAGGTTGAAATTTGATATTTAAGGACGTATCCCCTTGGCACGCAACAAGGATATTTGTTTACTATGATACAGAGGAATTTTATTCTGAAATTATATAATTGAACAATTATAATTTTAAGTTAAATAGTTTTCGAGATAAACAAAATTTTTTTATTAAAATTCAAAATTCAATTTTTTTTTTTTTTTTTTTTTAAAATATATTTTTTTTTTTTCCCTCAAAATTTTTTGAAACACACTTTACCCTCTCATTTGAATTCGAAACTTGTCAAGTTAATAGGAATATTTAAGAAGTTTTTGGGTTTATTTGTGAGTGGACCATACGTCTCATGACCCCCGGGAATTGAACCCGAAATCTCCAGCCTATCCCGGGCTTCGATGTACTTCCCTGGACCCTTGATCTCTAGAGAAGGGGTCGGCAACCTTTTTCAGGCATCTGGTATCCAAATGGCTTAAATAAAATCATCGGACTGCCTGGGATCCGAACCCTCGACCCTTGGTTTACAAGGCAGGCGCGCTAAAGACTCTTCCTTGTTCCTAATATTCAAATATTTTATAAATGGGTTCATCTATTGGTTCGTTCTATTTGCAATTTGTAATATTTTATTTACAAATTCCTGGCTATCCAGAAATCACATTAATCAAACTCTTTAAGAAGAATTTTTCTCATTTGGAATGCAAATGAAATGTTACCTGTCGAAATCTTTAATGTTAAATTTTAATGTTTATTGATCGATTTTAAACAACGTCTAACGATAAACGTCAATGTCATGAATATCAATAGGCTTCCTGAAATGACGAGAAAATTATTGTTTTTTTTTTTTTACTTTCTCTTACATCTATATATGTTAATATATATAGAGAGAAAGTATTGGTTTCGTGTCAAAAATTCGATGTCGAGATTTTAATGGATACACACGTTTTGAGGACCTCTGAATCCAAAAAAGTGGTTTTCGCAACATGGTCTGTCTGTCTGTGTTCGCTTTTAAGCAGATTTAATATTTACCCCCCCGGGAACTAACGCAGTTCTTTTTCAGTTTTTTTCGATTTTCTCAAAATTCGCTCCAAATATTTTGATTAAAATTCAAAAATCAATTATTTTTTTAGATTCTCTTTCAAATGTATATTCTCGTTTTGCCCTCAAAATTGTTTGAAGCACACTTTACTCTTGTGCTTCATAGAGAAGATAGGAGAAATGGTCGCCATGGTAATAAAATATACCGGTAAATATTTTCCCTTGTTTATAAATTTTACATCTTGAATTCAAATGTACCGTACTGTCGGAAACTAAATATATGTCGACACAAAAAATCTGATGTGACAAGTTGAGAAAAAAAAAAAACTACATCGGCTAGAATAGTTTTATTTTTCTTGACTTCTCGTTGTTTATTTATTTAGAATTTCTCTTATCATGACTTTTTACAAGTGATAAAAATTTGTAAAATGACTAATATAAATCATTTACGTAAAAAAAGTTAAAATAAATTCCAAAAAAATGACTTCATATCTTTCCATGAGATGTGTGAAATATTTTCTCCTTTGAAAGTTTCAATATGAAATGTGCTTTAATAATATAAATATCAAGCGCGAGAGATATATTTATTTATTCCACTATAAATAATAACACTTTCAACTCAGATTTTGACATTTTTTATTGACGCCGAGATAAGAAAAGAAAGAAACTCAAAGCCAAACAATCGCGTTCTTCTCTTTTCTTTTTTTTTTCTAAAGGAAAACATATAAATCAATTTGCTTATCATATGCATATGAATATACATTATTTTTCTATACATAATATTAAAATTGAGAGTGCTATTAATTTATAATTTATCATTTCATAAAACTGTCAATATCAGGTTATAAATTATTCAAATTATTAATATTGATTCAAAATAAATATTAGTCGACTATAAATTTTAAAAAAATAGACAGTAAAGTTGCAAAACTTTTCAGTTGTTTGTTTTTTAATAGAATTATAGAAATTTTCACTTTAATTCATTGGAACCCAACTTTTGCACCCCTCCGAAAAAAAATTCCAGGGCATTATTTTCTTTTTACTTTTTCTTACCTATATACCATGGTATGTAATATATAGAGAGAGTATGTGTGTGTGAATGGGATATTTTATATCTTCAAATGTGCCGTACGTTTCGGTCCGGGTATGAACCATCCTTAAAAGTTTCAACTGAAGAAAATGAAAAAATCTATTCTTCTGCTCTATTCTTTATGAACATAAATAACCGGACATATTAGCGCGACTAGCCGCGCCACCAGTCTTCGGTGGACTTTGTGTTTAGTCATGGTTACTTCACTTCCCTTTTTTTTACTTTCACTTACTTCTATATATGTTAATATATAGAGAGAGAAAGTATTGGATTCATGTCAAAAATTCGATGTCGAGATTTTGATGGATATACACGTTTTGAGGACCCCTGAATCCAAAAAAGTGGTTTTCGCAACATGGTCTGTCTGTCTGTGTTCGCTTTTTAGCATGAAGGAATTGAGCTATGAAGCTGAAATTTTATATATAACTTAAACACCCCCCGGGACCGAGAAAATAAGCTTTTAATCAAAATCGGCCAAAGAGTACTAGTACTTTACTGATGTAGTTTTTCAGTTTTTTTTCGATTTTCTTAAAATTCGCTCTAACGATTTTGATTAAAATTCAAAAATCAATTATTTTTTAGATGCTCTTGTATATTCTCGTTTTGCCCTCAAAATTGTTTGAAGCACACTTTACTCTGGTGCTTCATAGGAAAGATAGGAGAAATGGTTGCCATGGTAACAACATATAAATATTTTCCCATGTCTATAAATTTGCCATCTTAAATTCTAATATATTGGCGGAAACTAAATATATGTCGACACAAAAATCTGGTGTGACAAGCACAGGACACAACTTTCGATTACCGAAGGTAAGAGAAAGTTGTGCTGTGCGCCAGTATTATTGCGCAGCGATATTGTTGTTTCTCCTCCCCTAGCTGAGAGGTTAAAGATAGTTCCTATTAGTATGTTAATATTTGATAATTTCAAAATCCATAGTGTAGTATATATAGTGCAGTAGAGTAGTTGAAAATAATTCAATTATCGATCCGATGCGGTATTCAACAGCCTTTTTTATTTAGACCACCAATCCAGATGTTGAGTGCTTGATGGCTTGTTAATAACTATCGGTGATTCTTTCTTCTTGCCAGGCCCACCGGCGCAAATACCTATTATTATTGTATTTGTGTCAAAAAGTCCTTTAAAAAATCTACCTATTGGATTAAAAACAAGATCCTTTCTTGTTTAATGTCGCTAATTAACTTTTGTGATAAAAGTTGATTATCATTTATTTTAATAATTAATACACATATATATTATATACTGTGGCTTTAGAGACTGCTGCCAAAAGATAAAAAAAAAAAATTAATTTGACCTTTATCTCGCGATATTTTGTATAAACTAATTTAATTTAATTATTATAAAAAATTTATTGACTCAAGAAGGGAAGCTAATATTGATTCCCCTGTGAGACGGGTACGATTTATATAAATTTTCAAGAAAATTATCAATAAATAAATAAAAAATATGCCATCATTTGAAGTCAGGAACAGAGGATCTTGATGTTTCAAGTGTCACTATTTCTCTGCAGAGTGATATAGTTTTTTTTTTTTAATTATATTGGAAAAGTGAACTCTAAGAACCGCTTCCGAATTTTTTTTTATTTTTTTTGTTTTGAAATTATTTTTTATATTTATATATTTATAACTGCACTTTTTGTATGGTAAGGGGATAAAGGGCCTAAGTTTAAAAAAAAGTAAAAATTTATTATTATCTTGGTGAAGAGTGTTGTTTAATCGACCTCTGCTACGAATAAGCTTCAATTTAGAGAAAATCAGTCTTTTTAAGGTGAACAACTAAGTTCAAAGATTCACTTAACAACTCTTAGATTGATTACATAGAACCTCCTGTTCCTGTTGTTCAGAGCCTTTGAAATTGAATCTTATTGATTTCGTTGCAAAATTGTCTATCAACTTTGTCATTAACTCAAAACATATCCACTCCCTTTGTTTATATACGAAAGCAGAGAGCCAAAATTGCTATTCAAATTACCCACAGAATATATCAAGAGGAAGAAACTTTCATAAATTTTTCCGATTTATTTTTAATTGGTCAGAAAATAATAAGCTACAAAGTTTCTCGGTTTTAGAAAGCAAAATAGAAATTTATTTTTTACGTAATTAGTTTTCATAGGTTATTTACACCTTGTTTAAGAAAGTTAGCTTTCTCGTGAGATATATTGGTGAGGGTGAGTTTTTTCTAGTGAACTCTGACTTCGTGCAAAGAGATCCCGGGTTCGAGTCACGGGGTCCAAGAATTTCAAATAAATCCTAATTAAAAAAAAAAAACTAGTTAAATTTAAGAACTATATTAAAATTTAAAAAAATATAGGACCTATTTGAATTTTATTTATGATATTATTAATTTGTTAAAAATCTAAATCTTTAATATATTTCGTAAAGTAAAATTTTTTTTAAATTAGTTTAGCTTAAGGAACCTCGCTTAACGAGCATTCATTCGTTTCAGAATCAAACTCGTAAAGCGAAACAATTTTTACAATTTTTTTGCTCGTTATGCGAATTATTCGTTATGAGAGGTGCTCGTTAAGTGAGGTTCTACTGTACTTGATCCATCACCAAAGTAATATACTCACAAAATATGATAAATATAATATATTTATTTAAAGAAAAATCTCTTAAATCTCAAGAATGATAAAGAAACAGAAATACAAATTCTTAACTAACAAAAATTCCCATAATGCAATAACATCTTTAATATCTATAAAGCCTCAGTTGCGGAAACTCAAAAAATTGCGAAGAAGAAAAATATTTGTATAATTTATCTCTTTACTATATGAGAGGATAATATTTAATGATAAATGATGTGGAAAAAAAAGTTAAAGTTATTCATAAAGAGGTATTAATATTAAAGTGACATAATCAAAAATTCGGCCCCATTCGGGAAATTCGTATTAATAGTTAAAGAGTTTGGGAGAAAAAAAAGCGAGGAGGGAGAGAGAATTAAGGCAATCTTAATAAATTAATATAAAGAGCAAAAATAGATGAGACATGGGAATCAATAGAGGAAGAAAAATGGAGACCCATATAAGCGTATGGGATTTTTTTCTTTTCAAAAATGGGAATAGGCTATAAAAATGCATTTTTAATAAGAAGCAGATTCGTTAAATTATTAAATACATATGGAACTAAAATTTTGAATGCATCTTTATTAAGATACTATTTTATTTTATTTATATTAAGATACATCGGCGTGCGGGTATTGTGGTCTCACTCCAAGAATGAAAACTTTTTTTTTTATTAGTCGGCCTAGACTTTCACTTTCTTTTTGCAAATACAAAGGCACAATTCATATTGTTTTATTTGGCACTATAATTTTAATAGAAAATTTAAAAATCCGTGATTTGTTGTAATGGGTTAAGTTTAAATTTTTGTTTTTTTTTATTCATTATTTTTTTTCACGGTCGGTGTCCCACGGTACAGGCCGCTACTCACTATTCAGAAATTCTATATGTATATAAAAAGAGCAAATCAAATAAAAAAATCTGGTGTGACTGGCGCACAGCACACAACTTTCTCTTAACTTCGGTAATCGAAAGTTGTGTTCTGTGCTTGTCACATCAGATTTTTCGTGTCGACATATATTTAGTCTCCGCCGATATATTAGAATTCAAGATGTGAAATTTATAAGTATGGGAAAATATTTATATTTTATACCATTATTATATTTATATTTTATTACCATAGCAACCATTTCTCTTATCTTTTCTATGAAATACAAGAGTAAAGTGGTCTTCAGAAGATTTCAATGGCAAAACGAGAATATACATTTTAAAGAGCATCTAAAAAATAATTGATTTTTGAATTTTAATCAAAATCGTTGGAGCGAATTTTGAGAAAATAAAAAAATAAAAAAATTGGAAAAGTACATCAGTAAAGTACTAGTATTCTTTGGTCGATTTTGTTCAAAAGCTTATTTTCACGCCCTATGGCAACGTAAGAATAGATCTCTTTATTTAAAGAAATTTTGATCCATGGCTGGAGACAAATGTTCAACTTATTATCGCTTCTTTTTTGACCATTCAAACCAAGGGTGAATACAAGGGGGGGGGGTAAAGGGGGTAATTACCCCCCCCCCCTGAGATTTGAAAAAAAAATACTTTTTTTCGAAAAAAAAAAAAATGTTATTTTTAATGTAAAATTTTAAAAATTAATACTTAAAAATTTGATTTGTATTTATATTCTGGCAAACAAGTACAGAATGCGCCTTTAAATTACCGAAATTAAGAAAAAAATGTGTGCTCTGCGACCAGTCACTCCATATTACCCCCCCCCCCCCCACCAGAAACACCTCTGGATCCGTCACTGATTCAAACAAAAACAAAAGAGAGGAAAAAAGAACAAAAATCTGTCGATTAGTGAATTCTTCAGAGATCAGTACAAACATGACCACGACTTTTGTGGGCACACTGAAAATGGAAAACGGAAATCAGCCTTTTTGCATTGGATTCGAGCTTTTGCGCAACATTGAATAAAATAATCCCATTTCAGATGAAATTCAAATTCCATATGAAATACTATACAAACCTACGACTACCTGATGCAGACACTAACATTCCTCTACCGCGATCGAAACGTTGATCCAAAAAAACATTAAAAATAATAATTTTGGCTTCCAATCGCTGCATCTGAAAACCTTTGATATAATAATTCAACAGCCACAAAATATTTATTTTATTATTATTTACACTTCCTTCTATAAAAATAAAGTTCGATGTTTCACATCGTTTCTGCCGGGCGTCTCGCGGCGGCTCAAATTTTATAGCTACACAAGCTTAGTGCATTCGCTTTCTTGGAGGCCCCCCCCCAAAAAAAAAAAAAAAAATTGTCCGAATGAGCAAGTGTGTTTGTCATATTTGTCACCGATCTGGACTTAGAAAGAACCCCAGTCTGTTTATCTACGGGTTAGGTTAGTTAATTAAAGAAAAAAATTTCACGTAATATAATTAATTTTCTCGCTATTTATTTCAAAATTAGAATAGCGAAATAATAAGATTTTTTTTTTATAAAGTTCAATCTAAATTTAAAACGGTTTAATCAACGTGAAATTATATTTTTCATCGACTTTTTATTTTTTTTACTTTTTGTTATTATATCATTATAAGCCAACACGTTAAAATCAAGATTAGTTTGTAGAGAGAGAAACCTTTTTTATTAGTGGTCGAGTATTTAGATTGATTACATCTTTTTTATTCATAATTATATACATATTATTAACGTCAGATTTTTTTCACTTAATAAAAAATATTGCTTTTCTAATTTTATTTTATAAATAGGCATATTAAAGATTTTAGATTTCTCTAATATTTAAAAAGCATGAAATTAGTAAATTTATGCGCGCTTATTAGTCAAAGGCTTCAAATTCGATTGTATGTATGTATTAGCGACAATTTGTTACATGCCCGATGGTTGGAATAAGAAAAGAAAAAAATCTTGGTTGGAAATCTAGTCACATTGAATTTTTTTTTTTGCTAACCGTCTGTATGTAAACAAAATATCTCAAAAACGAAAAGAGCTAGGATGTTGAGATTTGATGTTTAAGTTAGGTAGCCCACAGGCACGTAATCAAAGGCTTTTGAACAAATTTAACTAGAGTTTTAGTACTTTACTGATGTACTTATTTAGTTTTTTTTTTTTTTTTTTTTTTTTTTGTTTGATTTTCTGATAGCTATCGCGGTAAGGTGGTGAATTGTCAATTGTGTCAAATCTATACTTGAGATATAACTTTTAGAAGTGAGACATTTTGATGAATTTTTTTAGAGATTATGCTGAAGATTCTTCGATTGTGTTTCTCTCTCAATTTAAACTTTATCGCTCCCAACTGGTTTCAAACTGAGTTTATTTAAATATACAATACTCGTGCCGGGGATCCTGGGTTCGCTTCCCGTCCCAAGTGAGAAAAACGTATTTTAAATGACCTATTTACCAATCTTTTGTCATAAATTGGAAACGGGGTCCAAACAAAATAAACAAAATAAATAAAATAAAAAATAAGAAACTCAAAAAGTTTCAACGACGGCCAACGGTCTGTCTAAACGTTTAATAAATAATATTAGTTTATTTATTAAAAATACTTTAATTCAATTTGGTCGCAGATAAATTTAATTTTTTTTTCTAAATAGTTTTTATAGGATTTTAATTTTATTAATTAAAAAAATTTGCAAAGGCTTGAAAGTTAATTAATAAAAAAAAATTGCCTGTATGATGGAGAGAGAGAATATCAATATTAAAATATTGTAAAAGTTTAAAATATTGATGATTGATAAATCAACTTTGTTTTGTATAAAAAAATAATATAGGCCTATATAACGTAGTGACGTATCTCAAAAAAATGAAAATTGAGATCCAACGGGTACCTGGCGTGTCCTGGCGTTCTTTACATTATCACAAAGTGACGAATCTGTATTTCCATGTTTTTTCGTATTATTTAGGTTTTTTGGTTTTGCCTATCTATACATTTAATATAACAACACGAACTTTAAACAGTTATCCTGAAAAATGATAGAAATTGAGATAGGCCACTACGTGATTCAGGCGACGATAATGGCATTATAGATTTGCAAGCTTCATTATTATTTCATCGTCTTCCTCAAAGGCCCGGTTTTTTTTATATTGGCCCCGGATGCCCGACAATGGCAGAATCTCCATTTGGCCTGTTAAAATTGAGTTCTTAAAGATGAATCTTGGCACAAGAAGGGATCCTAGCTAGCAGACACACCTGCTCAGCCGGCAACCCTCTCCGTCACACTAAAGAGTGAGTTATTTCAAATTAAATTGACATTTGCAGATTCTTCGTCGAGGACGGATTTTCAGTCAAAAAATTATAAAAACGTCAATTATTTCGATAATAGGCCTAATAAAAAATAATTACAACGCTTCTCACTCAGGGGCTCACCTCACAATTGGTGAGTACGTGGATGGCGGCCACGAGTTACCCGAGCTAAGGCTATCAATTATCCTCTCTCATTAAGTGTCGGATTGTGAGCCGATCCGACTTATTTCTCCTTTCGATCTTATCTTTTATTCAAAATGCCGTCTCGGAAATAACGATTAAGTTTTTCAAAACCCTTCGTTGGTAAATATATATTAATAATTAGTAGGAACCGACCGAATATTCGGTTTCGGTTACGGTTTCGGCCAGTTTCGGCCAAAAATCCCCCCTAGCCGAACCTTTCGGCCGGCCGAAACCTGAGTTTGAAAAGATGGGATGAGACTCGCATGCAAAAATAAAAAAAAAGGTCAAATGATTGCACTTGAGGGAGAAAAAATTTTTTGTGTCCCTAAAAAAGGTAAAATGATTTTCATGGGAAGGAAAAAAATTTAAAAAATATCACAAAAAAAAAGGTAAAATGATATGAATTTTTTTATAGGAAATTCAAGTTTCGGTTTCGGTTACGGTTTCGGCCGAAACTAAGATTGAGGCCGAATATTCGATTTCGGTTTCGGCTGAAAATCTTGTTTCGGTCGGACCCTAATAATTAGTGATATTTTCATACTCGAACTGTTTCAGAAGAGATATTTTCTTAGTCCAATTAATTCCCTGGTCAAAGCCATTGACCCTCCCCCTCCCCTTCGAAATCACCAAAAAAATTATAAATAAATAGAAATATTTTTTTTTTTTCATACTCACATTCACACAGTCTTTTCGGGAACTTAAGCCATTTAAGACTTTTAACGATACTCGTATGTTTAATATATCTATTTGGGGTCCAGACATTCTTATTTAAGCCATTTGGTATCCAAAATGGCTTAAAGAAAATCTTCGGACTGCCTGGGGTCCGAACCCACAACCCTCGGTATAGAAAGTTAGCACGCTAACCCTTACACCAAACCCGAGGGCGAAAATGGGGTTAAAATACTGTTGAAAATTATAAAAATATTTTATATCCATTTAGGGAAGTGAGAGAGGGGATTATCTCTCGGATCATCCGAACCTCTCCTCCCCCTGAAAAAATTTGCTGCCTACGGCCTATCCCTTGTTTTTTTCTTGTTTATTAAAAAAAAAACTGTAGGAAACCTCATAAAAGATTCTTCATCATCTGACTTTGACAACTATTGGCTGAGAATACAGTCTTAAAATTCGAATCATAACTTTGTTTTGAAGATCTGTCGTTGATACACAACGTGGGATTCAGACGAGATAAATCATCTTTGAATATATTTTACAATTATGACTTAATAATAAATTAATATAACATAACTACAAAGCAGGAGTGTCAAACTGAGCGAATATTATTTTAATAACTCACTGATTATACCACGTAATTAGATTCGGAGATTTAATAACAAATTTTTTTTTGCAACCCTCGTGGCGAGTTCAAATGAGTTTGACAACCCCTACTATCAAGTGCTAAACAAGAAAATGAGAAAGTCTCCCTCTCCGTAATTTTCTTGCTAATAAAATTCTTCCAATAATTCATTTAATTTGCTGTGACTAATAAATTGAAGAATTTATTTGATAGCCACATTTCAATTTTGGAGTCAAAAATTATATTCTTTCATCATTTAAACAACTAGAAAATTAAATTACAAAATTTTTCGGATATGTGGATATCAAATAAATTAAAGCATGATGAATAATAATGTGACAGGCAGTCCAAAAAAAAAAATAAATAAATAAATTGCGATCAAAGATTGATATTTTTATGTCCGTCGATTGACCTACCTTGGGCAGGGTGGGTTTGGTCCCGTGTTGTTGACGATGTCACTACCCGATTTGACAAGTCGTAAGAGAGAGAGAGAGCGACAGAGAGAGAGAGAGAAGGCAGCCGGAAGACGTGCTGTCTTCGGAGTTCCGGTTGCGTCTGCCGCAGCCACCACCGCGCTTCTGCCAACCGGCGCCAAGGGCGCACACCCCCTCGCCCTTTTCATCCCTACCAACCCTCAAATTGCCTCTCCTACGTACCCCTTGGATTATTGACCACCAAACTGCCATCTCTCGAACTCTATATGAAACGTACTATCAATTTGAATTTCACGATCCATCACGCGCCTTCATCGGGTTCCGTCTTGAAACCTTATTTTTTCCATGTCTGACTCTCCCGTCTAGCGGTTTCTCAATCCCGCGTAAGTAAAAGTCAAGTATTTTTGCTCGGGCTCGCCTGCAGCGGTCGCACGTCTCTTTGTCTTTCTGTGATTTTTAGAAGGTGCTCTTTGAATTTCATTTATTTAATTCAAAAACTTACATATCCTTTTCATACTATTCCCAAATTCGTAACTTCAACAATTAGTAACTGAGAAAGTTATCGGAAGAAAAATAACTTTGCTCTAATCTTTAGATGAGGGTTTTCCAAACTGGAGCCGCGGACTATCCTAAGGGGAGACGCGAATATTAGCAATTTACCAAATGATTGCTACTTTTATAAATAAGAATAAATAAAAAAATATTTTTATATAAATTTATATTTTTTATTAGCTTTAAAAATTGTAGGCGTTAAACGATTAAATATTTTTAAGGGAGGCGTTGTTTTGAAACCACTGCCTTAGATGGTACCCTTTGACCATATAAAATTTAAAACCTCATTTCGAAATTCCGACGAGAATTTGATCAAGTGGATAAATGTTTTCTCATACATTTTCTAGAGAAATCGTCACTTCAACAATTAATAACTCTAAAAGTTATAAAAAGTATCGCGACGAAAATAATTTTCCTCTAATCCCTAAAAGGCCCTCTTTAAGCATATAAAATTTGGTTTCGAAATTTTCGAATTTGCCCATACAGAGCGCAAGGGCGGATACAGGGGGGTAAGGGGGTATTACCCCCCCCCGAGATTCGAAAAAATACCTTTTTTTCGCAAAAAATTTATTTTTAATGTAAAATTTTTAAAATTAATTCTTAAAAATTTGATGTGTATTTATATTCTGGCAAACAAGTACAGAATGCGCTTTTAAATTACCGAAATTAAAAAAAATAGTGTGCTGTGCGACGAGTCACACCAGATTACCCCCCCCCCGAAACACCTCTGATCCGCCCATGACAGAGCGGGACTGTCAAACAAACGGACATCTTTTTCTTCTTTCTTCGCCTGATTATTCCCGCAGTGCGGGGTCGGCGGAATTTGTCATTCATGTGTTTTTGCGACCGGGAAGGAGTAGTACAAAGCGGCCCGTCGCACGGTCTGACGCCTGTTGAAAATATAGATGGGAAGAGACTGACATGCAAAGAACAGAAGTAATGCCGGTTCCAGCTAGGCAGTAAATTTATTTATACGCTTTCGGCTACAGATGCCATTTAGAGTTTACAATATTATAAATATTTTAAATGATTAAGTATTGATGGCTTCCGGGAGGGTTTCAGCAGTCTTGTTTTTCGGAGGCCCCCTATCCCAATGTTCAGCACTGTTGGCGTTGCTTAACAACACGGGTCTTGTCCTATCTTCTTGCCAGGCCGGCCAAGAGAACTGTATTCTTAAATGGATTTTTCTTTTAACACTCACACTTTTCCCATTCACACTCACACACACATACACCAAGGGGCGGGGGTAAAGGGAGTAATTACTCCCCCCCCCCCCGAGACTAGAGAATAATATATTTTTTGGGAAAAAAAATTGTATTTTTAATATAAAATTTTAAAAACGAATACTTCAAAATTTGATTTGTATAAATATTCTGGTAAACAACTACAGAATACACCTTTAAATTACCGATAATAAGAAAAAATTGTGTGCTGTGCGACCAGTCACACCAGATTACCCCCCTCCCCCCGAGAAACTCCTCTGGATCCGCCACTGACATACACACAGTCTTTTCGGCAACTCATGCCATATAAGACTTAATAAGATAACTGTTATTATTATTATTGTAATAATATTTATTAATTTGGGGTCCAGGCATTTTTATTTAAGCCATTTGGTATCCAAAATAAAATCATTGAGCTACCTGGGATCAAGGGCGTCCGCAGGAATTTTTGCAGGGGGGCAGGATTTTTTGCAGGGGGGGGGGCAAGTCACTTCCAGATAAGTTAAAAAAAACGTATTTTGATATTAATAATGTTATACATCTCTTAGTATTTAAAGCTTTCTCACCGCGGCAAGGTGGATATATACTGTGAAAGGTTTTTTTGTATTTTTTTTTGTTTTATACATTTTTTTGTATCATTTTAATTTTCCAGGGGGGGGGGCAAGTGCTGGTTCCCCCCTGCGACGCCCATGCCTGGGATCCGAACCCGCGACCCTTGGTAGAGAAGGCCAGCACGCTAGCCACTACACCTAGCCCGAGGGCTTAAATGGATTATTTAAATTATAAGATTGACTTGGCCAGTTAGCATTAAATGCCCCTTCTCTTTAATTCATCTCTGATACTCATGAAAAATAACTTGAACTTGAATTACAATTTAAGAGATTTTTAAGAAATAGCTATTTTTTAAATTTAAAAAAATTAATGATATTTAATTTTTATGCTTGTTTTAATTATATTTTTTTCTTATAGGTTGCAGTGAATTTCGAAGAGTCCCGACTATCATAAGCCTCTTTATTTTACAACGAATGCATCATCTCTTTATTTCATCTTTGACCTTCATGACAACCCGGCTATACTGCTGATCGACTCTATCAATAAATTCATCTTTAATTATATTTCATTTACTTTTAAAGGTAAGTAATGCATTTAAATATTTATTTAATTTGTTCAGGTTCGATATTTTAACTAATTAAAGTAATCAAAACATTCCCAACTTATGATTCAATCCTTTGTTTGACAGCTGATATTTTCACAATTTTTTTTTTTTTTTTTTTTTAATTATTTTGTTATATAATTTAAATCTTATCAATTATTTCAAATGTTTAATATTTATTAAATAATTGAAGTAATTGCCCTAGATAGGATTTTTTTACTGTGCCAAATTATTTCTATTTCCATCAGTTCATATTTATTTTGATAATCCAAATTGATTTTCTTTTTTTACATACAATTTTAAAATATTTAAATAATTATCCCCCATCTTTTTAAAAACAGTTTTTATATTGTTATTAATATTATAAGTTAATTGCCTTAAAAAATCATTCATTTTCAACTCGGTAATGAAGATAGATAGGTTTTTCGGTTTAAAGAAAAAATAGAAATTTCCTTTTATAAACTTTATTTTCCTATTAAAACATTAGATTTCCTTTAAAATATAATATTCAAATTAATCTTATAATGAATTTTAATTTACTTTACTTGTTCTCTATTTAATAAATGTTAAAATGACATAATGACAAAATTCAAGAAAAAACAATTTATTATTACATTTGCCTATTGATTCAATTCTCACAACTTAATAATTTTATTTTCTTCTCTTATTATTTTCAGGATTTGTTTATGATAGCGAATTTGTTGTTTAACGAGCAAAACTCCACCCACCTTCACCTACTCAACAAGTGACATTTGGTGGTGAGTTTATTATATATATATATATATATTTGTTTTCAATGGAATAATAATTATCTTAGTTAATATATATATATATATACATCATATTTATTTATTTGAACTAAGATAATTATAATAAATATGCTGTATATATATATATATATATATATATATTTTAACTAAGATAATTATTACTTCATCGATCAAAACATTTAATCAGATTATTAATTTTACTTGCATATTAATTATTCAAGTTTAGAATATTATTGATACATTTTGAAACGTTCAAAAATTTTACCTGCCACCGGTAGTCTTATATCATTCATATCATCTCTATTTTTTAATGAATCTCTTTTTCTTTTAAACAAAATTGAAACAGCCCAAGCATAGAATTCAAAAATTAAATTTAGGAAGTAAAGAAAAATGGAATACCCAGTTGATGGATTGTTTGAAAGAAAAACCTTTTCTTTTTTTCATGATCTCATTTACTCTGAAAACTGATGCGAATTAAATAGTTTCGGTTAGTTTAGTAATATAACTCTAATTATGACAAAAAAAAGATTTTTTGTGTAACATAATCATATTGTCATAAAATTTTTTAAGTTATTTTTATTTGTTTTATTTATGTAAATTTAAATCAAGTATAAAGTAATTGAATAAGAAAGAAATAGTTTTTTCTATAGACATTTGAAGAAAATCCTCAAAACTATACTTGTTTTTACAATATTTACCTTTTACTAAATATACTTATATAATTATATATATATAAACATAAATATATAATTATACAAGTATATATTTAAGATCCTAATTGTAAAAACAAGACGGAATCTTGTTTGGTTTTGACAGTTCTCATCAAAATGTATATATAAAAATTTTTTTCTTTCTTGTTTAATTTTATTCATGATTTATATAAAGTTTAGTAATCATTAAAATAGAATGAATTTTCAACAAAAAGTAAATATTAATATAGTTCATAACATAAAGGTTTCCATGTCATTTAGTCATGTTGAAAAGGTTATTTTGTTTTCAGAAATTTATTTTTGGCTCTAAAGGATATAAAAATAATTGACTTAAAAAAAAACCTTTTCAATATCTTGATTAAATAACATCGGAACCTGTGTGTTACGAAGTACAATTTTATCTATTCTCAGATTTAAATAGAGAACTAAAATATTTTAACTATATATATATATATTTACTGTTATTAATTTTTTCTATTAATTTTAGATAATACAGAGCGGGATTATGATAATGACTTCATTTGTGATTGGAGCTCCGATAAAGAAAATGTCATTCATCCCTTTATATCTCTCATCAGGACATAATTATCTAAAATTTATATAAAAATTAGAGGACACTTTTCCTAAAAGTAAAGAGAAAGGTGCAAACACAACATGGGACTTAAAGTAAGTGCATCAACTTTGATTGTCTTTATTCTATGCTTTCTTCTAACTAATCTTATAGTGCTATTTTTAATAGAGAATTTTATTTTTTGAAATGTTATAGAAGGAACATGCAAAAAGAGCAGCAAATAAATAACCTTTGAACCAAATTATCCAAATTTGTTTTGATAATCAGTCGTCGATTCGCGCAACTTATAGACAACTTCGTGATTTTTATGGCGCACATAAAATCGTCCATCTGAGCAAAGATCTTGGCCTACACCCGTTTAAAATCAAACTGGTGCAAGAATTAAAGCCACGAGACCACGAGACCGAGGCTTCGTTCTTTCGCCGATTGGGCTATAGAGCAGTTGGCAACTGGCCTGTCGTTTTATCGCCAAATTGTGATCAGCGATGAGGCTCATTTTTGGCTTAACGGCTATCCTTTTTGGCTGACATACTCTCCTTTTATTCACCTAAATGTTCGACAGGCATTTTTTTCATCGAATCCGTTAAAAGCAACATCAACGGGAGGAAAATAAATTGTGTACAAGTAAAAATATGTAAGTAAAAAATAAGTATATATAATTTCAAAAATAATTTAGTCTGACTTGACAACTAGAAAATAAAATATTCATTCTTAAGAAATTTATAATGCGGTTGAATTGCCAGATTATCAATCTCTTTTAAAAAATTATTATTGAATATTATTATAAATATATTTGGGGAAATTCAGCATTGGTTTGTGATATATTAATAAATTGAATGCGCGATGTAAAAGTCAGAGTTTCCTGGAAAAGAAGGATTTGATAGACCTCTCAAATGATTTTTTGAAATCTCTTGAATTTAAAGAAAGGACCGGAGAATAAAAGCCAGCATTTGATAGTCTCCTCTCACATCATCTTTAATTAGTAGATATTTCGACCTGCATCACGCCTGTACTTACATCATCGCTACTGAACTTAGAGATCACAAGGTGTGTCCAGTGGCGTAGTGAGCTTAACTCGCGCCCGGGGTACAATACCTTTTTAGCGCCCCCCCCCCCCCCCCTCCGAAAACCAAATAATATTATATGTAAAATATACAAAATTATTATATTACACTGGCACTAAATTTAAAATATATTTTCAAGAAATCAATTATAATAAAAATAAAAATTATCCAGCAATTATGTTTTGCGGACCATTTGGCGCCCCTTTATAAGTAGCGCCCGGGGCATGATGACCCCCCTTGCTCCCCCCTCGCTACGCCACTGGGCGTGTAGTGATGACGATCGAAATATCTACTATTTAAAGATGATGTGAAAGGAGTTCATCAAATGTTGTCTTTTATTCTCCCGTCCTTTCCTTATACCAGTACATGTGATCCAGCGACAAACCTCTAATTGCAATATAAAAAAAATATCGAACAAAAAACCATAATTTTAATTTTATTTAAAAATAATAAATATTTTTGCAATCTTAAAACATGCCATTCTCCAAATTGACAATTGACCCCAAAGTTGAGAATGGTCTTCACATTCAGGTTATCGGAAATAGAGTGTATTAAGAGATATTAAATTATTAAATTTCATTTAAAAAAATAATTAAAACTATTCAAAATTAAATAAAATAAACTTTTTATTGTTTCCATCAAGAAATAAGATAGGAAAAGATATGAATATATAATTAATTACTTTTATTTTGTTCCAGCATTTTTATTTGTGACCTGCGAATCCAGTTAAAAATAATAACATGCAAATGAGTGATCATCAAATAGAAACGAAGTCAACATATGCCTATGGGAGTATAGCAAAGAAAAATAAATCACAGAGAGACATCGGTGGGGACGAGCTCGAGCCTATAGTTTGAACTCTTTTGGCCAAACCTCCTCGAGACTCATAAACATCAAAATATCTGAAGATTCATGATATATAAATTTAATAAGGTAAATTATAAATTAATTATAAACTTCTATAATTTTAAGTTGTCATATTATATTATCGTATTTTTAAAAAGTTTTTTTTTTTTTTTTAATTCCCAAGTAAATATAAGTATATAAGTTTAAATAAAATTAAAATACAATATGAATAGGTTTATTGAATAATTTTAGAAATGTAAAAAATTTCAATTATTTTAAATCTTTGTTTTAGGATCTCTAATAAGGAATTCGGGATGGATAAATCTTGAGGAAATGCAGCTGCAAATAAAATAGGTAAAAATCAAAATCTACGTTTTTAATTTTCACTTTAATCGAAACAAAATGCAATTTCTTAATAGTTTTTTTTTATTTACTTTTTGATCTCTAATATTTTGTATGTGATATTGTATAAATATCATACAAGTCCTGAGTTCTTTTTGTTGTTGGGGCTATGAAGTCTGCTAAATATGCTAGTCCGGTTCCAGGAGCCTCGAGATTCTCCATAGAACTTTAATATCTTATAAACTGAAAATTTTATAATTGGCCATTGGCGATCAAACTTCTTTAAGTAAATAATTGTATCCTTTTTATTTTAAATAATGCTCTCAAAGGGCTCCCTCTTAGTTTAATAACAATTTTTTTCCCTAAAGTATATCTGTCATTTCCCCGAATAACTTAAACTTACGTGATAAAAAAAAAATAAGATCCGAAATTTACTAAAGCCTCTATATATATATATATTTTTTAAATTTCTATAAATATATGAGGCTATCAGCGCCAGAACGGCCTAACCCACATTCTACTTTTTTGGTTTTATGCCTTAATATCTCTTAAATCGTGAATTCCAGAGTAGTACAGTACTTCTCATGACATAGTAGTACAGTACTGCTCTGGAATTCACGATTTAATAAATACTAAGACATAAAACCAAGAAAGTGTTGGTCGTTCTGGCGCTGATGGCCTCATATATACATCTCATAACACTAATCGGCAAAATGAAATTTTGTTTTGAGCTCCGGCAATTCCTTCAGATTGTTAAGTAAAATCACCTCCTGAATCCAAATATTACCACCGTTTTACCATACCATGTATCGGGAGACAACAAGGAGGTCATATTTGGATTCAGCAGGTCATATTACTTGAGAATCTGAAGGAATAGTGTCGGCTTTTTTTCATGCCGACTAGTGTAATTAGAGGATAAATAAATAAATTTCTCATTAGCAATAATTAACTCTCTTTTGTTTCAGAATCTCCAATTGAAAGCAGTCAATAAGTGAAGATATTTGAGATAAAAACAGCGACGTTTTCTTTGATTGGGATTTTCATTCGATAGAGGCTGACATCCTCTCCTTTTATTGATCTAATCGTTCGACATCCACTTCTGACATCGTCATCGTTAAAAACAGCATCATCATGAGGAAAATAAATTGTCTACACATATGTAAGTAAAAAATAAATAAAAATATATAATATTCAAAAATAATTTATTCCGACTTGACAACTAGAAAATAAAAAATATTCCGCACACCGAACGAGCAAAAACGTTTTCGAACAAAACGTTTTTGCCTAAAACTGTTTTTATCAATGCTTTTCTATGGGTCAACGCACACCTAAGAGACAAAACACAATCAGACATGATTCGAACAAAATGTTTTGTTCGAAAACGTTTTTGCTCGTTCTGTGTGCGTTGGCATCGAGCAAAACGTTTTGCTCATGGACAAAACATTTTGATCGTAAACGTTTTTGCTCGATTAGTGTGCGTTCAGCCTCATACACATTAAAATATGTATATTAATTCGTTAGCCTACGACTGCTTGACAGGGAATAAAATATTTATTATATCAGAGCTTTAATATCCATTTCACTGTAATATTTTTAAACATGGAAACAATGAAGGCTCCCAGCCAGCCATTCCGTCTATTTCCAAAAGTAACATTAAAAAAAGATATTTTATTAATAATTTTACATAAAAATAAATATTTTTGCCATCTTAAACATACTATTCACTAAAGTAACTTAATTGTCTCACAAGTCGAGGATAGCCTTCAGTTTGACGGGAACATAGGGTCTTAACAGGGAATAAAGGCATTTAATTTAAAATTCATTTAAAAAAATAAATAAGAATAACGGAACCTCGTAGTCTCCTTCTTGGACAAAGGATATAACAGTTTGTATGTATTATAATTAAAAAAATTATTAAAATTTTTAATAATTTATTAGTTCTTGACATATTCATTCATGTACTGTTTCGGCTACACCCAACAGCCATCTTCAGAACAAGACCTAATAAATTATTAAAAATTTTAACAATTTTTACTTTCTCGTATAGTATATAAAGAGAAATATTGTAATTGTCAAAAAATTCGACTTTGACATTTTGATGATTCTCCACGTTGTAGACCTTCTTGAGCCCAAAAAAATGTTGTGTTTGTTTGTGTGTCTGTGTGTGTGTGAACACGATTGCTTAAAAACGCTAGCAGCCAGATCGATGAAATATACTCCTTGCACTAAAATTGTAGATTTCTATCAACTTTTGGCGTAAATACCTCGTTAATATGTAAATATAAACAAATTCATTTGTGAAACAAGCTGTATGATTTTCTTTTGATTTTTTTTTCAAAATTAACGAAAAATGTCTTTTCCTTCATTGATTATTTCAAAAACTATTCGGTTTTCGAAAGAATAAAAACTTTTTAAAATAGAGTAATTTTTTAGAGTAACTTTTTAGTTTATGTACTACTTCTAGGTGATGTATTTACTCTAAAAGTTGATTGAAATCTACAATTTTAGTGTAAGGAGTATATACCGAATCATATATTATATATATATATTTTATTCGTCCATCTGGCTGCCTGCGTTTTTAAGCAATCGTGTTCACACACACACACACACACACACACAGACGTAATTCCAAAAGAATACATGTATACGAGAAAGTTTTGGGGAAGTCATTCCCTAATTATTTAATTATAATACATACCAACTGTTATATCCTTTGTCCAAGAAGGAGACTGGACTGCATCCACACTAGGGTGGTCGCAAGAAATTGATGTCCGAATATCTTTAGCGGGAACCTCTAGAAAGTTGCCAAATTATGTAAAAGTGAGATAGGGAAAGGATGAGCGTGATCGAATAACCCTAAGACCTGCCTCAACGGCCCTGAAGTTTAGTAAAACTTGATGGAGACATATCAAGGGTAGCATTGTCTAAACTTCTAAATCATTTGTGGTATTTAAACCAAGAGCAGGTTGCTTTTGCTTTTTTTGATAATACTTTAGATCAGTGGTTCCCAACCGGTGTGTCCCGGCACTCAAGGGTGCCGCGAGAATGGCTAAGGGGTGCCCCGATATATTTAGAAGTATATATGGATTACATCCATTTGGAGCGATCGTGAATGTTTTTAAACTTTTCACTTTTCTTGACGTTCAGAAGAAATATTAAGGCTAAAATAATTCCTTTTAATCCCTCCATATTTAATTGATAGCCCTTCGATTAACGAAAAGAGGTGGAAATAACATAAGTAGGGGGCTCCCCCCCGAAAAACGGTACGGTGTGGGGGAAAACGGAGGTCATATTTGGATTCAGGAGGTCATTTTACTTAAGAATCTGATGAAATTATTTCGGAACTAGAAAAAATTTGAAAATCAATGTGATGTGCCTCTTAACCATATTCGATTTTTTGCCCATACCATGAAAACCGTTGGTTTTACTAAAGAATGTTAAAGGACTTTTTTTTAGTCAATTTAATGTTCTTCAAAAAATTACTGACGAACTTTTTTGTTGGACTAACCGTTTAGGAGTTACAGATGTTAATAGTCAAATTTAGGGGAATCGATGAACTTTAGGGCCGATGAGGCAGGTCTTATCGTTATCCGATCGAGCTCAAACTTTCATAATCTACTTTTTACACCTATTGGCAACTTTTAAGAGGTTCCCGCGAAAATACAGCCAAAAAAATTTTCTCCCCTTATACCTTGCAACCACCCTAATCCACACTCTTTCATTTTATAAAAAAAAAAAAATAAATAAATAAAACTATTCAATATTAAATTAAATTTATTTTTATTGTTTAAATCCAGAACTAAGATAAGAAAAGGTATGGATATATAATTAATTACTTTTATTTTGTTCCAGCATCTTCATAATGTGATCTGCGAATCCAGTTAAAAATAATAATATGCAAATCAGTGATCACCAAATAGAACACATGCTTATGGGAGGAGTAAAGCAAAGGAAAATAAATCACAGGCTGATAGTGGTGGAGACGGGTCGAGCCTATTATAAGGAAATACACCTGGAAATAAAATTGGTAAATTCAACGTTTTTAATTTTCACTTTATAATCTAAATAAAATGAGACTTAAAACTTTCAGAGGAATTAGATATTAATTTCAGGGCAGTGGCTGAATGTATAATGAGTAGTGAGGAGATCAAAACCAAAAGCAATAGAGAAAAAATATATTTTTCTCTTCCTCTTTATTTCATACACTTGTCGACGTTTCGGCCGTTATTCCGGCCTTCATCAGGACCTTAAAAATTATGAAATGCACACAAAAATTACAATTACAATAGCTGCTACATTTTTTTTTCTATATATCTAAATGGCTTAGTTGGAAAAAAAGATATGATGACAATTCTAATCTATTTTTTGTTTACAAATTTAAAGTTAAATTACAAAAATATTTATAACAAAATAAAAACAATTGTATTTTTCCAGCGAGTTGTATTTAATCTTATATTTCGAAGGCACTGAAGGCTCTTCTTCCGAAGTGTAACTCACACACTCCAAAACATTGAATTAATATAGATATATAGAGCCTTCAGTGCCTTCGAAATATAAGATTAAATAAAACTCACTGAAAAAATACCATTGTTTTTCACTCAACCCTGACGATAATAGGCTCCTATATTTGATTTTGTCATCACAGGTTCACTCTACATCAACAATTAAAAAAATTTTTTTTTACTTTTTAATGCCGTTATAGTATTAGTGAGAGGGAAAGAAACAAAGGAGGTGAGACGACTTATAATGTGCTGTTTGCCTCGAGCTTAGAGGGGCTCTTGGCTAAGGTCTTGATGAGGTCAGAATAGTGTATGTAATAAAGCGGATGAGAAAAATAGATTTTTTTTTATTGCTTTCGGAAGTAGATATATTCTTGGTTCTAAATTAAAAGATATTATAATTTTCTTATCTATATATATATAAAGGGTGTTTTTTTAAGTCCGATAGAACTTTAAATTGTAAAAAATAACACAAAAAATTAAATTTTAATCAAAAACTTTATTTCAGTTTACTCTGGCAAATCATCATGATTAGACTCATGCTTGAACAAGCTACCAAATTATTCAAATTTATTTTGAAAATCACTCATCGATTCGCGCAACTTATAATCAACTTCGTAATTTTTATGGCGCACATGCTCGGCCGAATTAAAATCAATTATTCTACCCAAAGCAACATGTACACGGTACACAAAGGAGGCATCGTCCCAGCATCCCTATGCTGTCCAACTCACGACTAATAGAACTAGTCAATTATAGTGGAGAATTGGAGTTATCAGCCAAATTGGGATTGTCCAGGGCATCTTCTCAGTTCCCGCAGTTGAGTTCCCCTTTTATGCTTCTCCTTTTGTTTTTATTTTCTTCCCGGCTGCATGTGACCACTGGTCATTACAGGTCTTTGAACCTTATGTACCCATTAAAAAAAAAAAAATTTTATAAAATTTAATTTTTTGTGTTATTTTTTACAATTTAAAGTTATATCGGGCTTAAAAAAACACCCTATATTTTATATAAATTTCCTCTGAAAGTTTTATAATTTTATAATTGGATGTCTGGGACTGGAATTTTATAATTGGATGTCTCTCACACTAAAACACCTTATATAAGAAAACGTTTTGAACTCTAATGTCTGGCATGTAATATATATATATGACCCGACTGAGCCTTTTTGTTACTTTTATTTACTTGTTGCCTTTGAATTATTTCGTTCATTACCAGAAAAATATATATAAATAACACTTATAATAATTTAAAAATTACAAATAAAAAACCAATTCATTAATATTCAATTTTAATAAGGATTAAAATAAAACAGCTTTTTTAAATAGATCTTTTTTCTACATTTTCAGGCTCAAAAGGCACATCGCCGTGACCTGGAATGAAAATCAAGAGTGAAAATTTCCAATGATTAGTGGATTATTTGCTGGAGGCATCATTCAGAATCATTGTCACACAAACAATAATGATAATATATAAGAATATATCATGAAAGGAGCTGCACTTGGACACTTCTTTTTCGGAAAATGACTGACTTTGTGAGTGTTTAATTTTTACTTTTTAATCTAAAAACTTTCAACTGCCTTCGAGGCTCTATTCGTATTAATAACTTTCCACTTAATTAAGGTTGGGTCAATGGATTCAGGAATTTATTTTAATTTTTAAAGAGTATAATTTTCTTAGATTTTTTTCGAACCTTGTTATTCATCCTCACCATTTTCTGATCCATTTTTGTGTTGCATGTATGTCCTTTTTTTGCACCTGGGGCTTCTCAAGTAAATTATTTACCAAGCATTTATCAATTAGAAAATATTTAATTAAATTATCGTCTTGGCAATTGAATTTTTTTTTTTAGAATTCATATCATTAAAATTATTAAATAATATATAGATAGTTAATTAGCTTTTTTGAATAGAATTATCAGAGTTCAAAGTTATTCAATCTTTTAGCATCTTTTTACTGTTAGATCTTCCAGTTGAGTCACCCCCTATTTATTTTGGGCCAAAATATTAATATTATATTTGTATTTGGGTCATTATTTATTTTCCAAGGATTATTCAAGTTTAAAACGTAAAAATAGAAATTTAAAAATAGAATATTATAAGCTAGTTAGATTTATATTTGTTAATAATAAAATAATCAACTTACCTTGAGAAGTCCTCGTTCCTAAATAACTTTAAAAAGCTCCATTTATCTGAAAGATTTAAATTATACTCTTTTAGTATTAGTATCTTTTAGAAAATATTACTTAAGGGTAGTATCGTAGTTTCAATTTATAAAATATTTTTTGAAAAAAACAAAATCTATTATTTTTTTAATTTGAACTTTATTAAAAATAAATTTCAATTCAACTTATAATAAAAAAAAAAAAAAAATATAATTAAATAGAAAAAATCTTTAATATAAATTATTCTGTAAATATGATTGAAAAAAAAAACTAATTATTTTAAGATTGTATAACAATTTTGTATGCAAAAAAACTGTATTCGGTGTAAGAACCCTTAAATCCCATCATAATAATAAAATATACTATTTTTCTTTTTCGTTTTTCAGCAAGCTGCTGACAACATAAGGAGGAAATCAACTAACGAAGGGAAGGCAGGTTGTATCTTTACAAATATATTATTAGTAGACTATGTTATTAATCTCAGGGTTCGATTCATATTAAGGGGAGAATATTAATTGAAATGTAAATTTGTTTTAGTAACCTGATTTAAATATATTTTGAATAAATATATTTAAATCATAAAACATATTTATATTAATATTCTTCTTTTAATAAAAAACTAACTTTGAGATTATTAATATTATAATTAATAAAATAATCTACTAATAGTGTATAGGAACATAGGTTAGTAGTCTTTTGAAATAATTAAAATAATAGAAATGATTTAAATTAGGTTTAATTAATATTCTCATATTAAAATAATAGAAATTATTAATATTCTAGAATAAAATACTTATATGCTAGGGATAGGTAATTCAAAATAAAAGAAATCTTTAATATATAATAGTCTTTATTAATATACTAATGAAAAATAATCATAAAAGCTACTATAGAGAGTGACGATGTGTTCAGTTTGCTGTCCACCACCAACCCCGACCACCAACCCATGCGCGCAACGACTTATATAGCCTCCAGTCCCCACTCCTTGGCCCCTGGCGCATGCGCAGAGAGCTCAAGTCGACAGAGGCGACGGCGGCGGCCGCCCGCTTGCCCCCTGCATGTATGCATGCATCCATGCAGCAAGGCAAAGAGGGCCGCCGGCTCTCTGCGCGCCAGGGGCGCTAAAGAGAATATATTTATTAAATATAATTACTAATTTAATAAATATATAAAGTCTTTAGCACTTATTCTGGTTTAAATTCCCTTGGACTAGCCAAGGCAATGAGACTTGGATGTTCTTGGTCGAGCTTAAAGCCTTAAGCCCCCCCACCACGACAAGGTGACATCCTCGGGGGGAATTATTAATAATAATAAAAGTAAAAATGAAATAAATAAATGACAATTCATTTTCTGAATAATCATTTTTTATTTCATATTAATTATAATTATGAATTTGTTTGAAGTCTTTTTTCTGAAATAAAATTTTTTATTAAATAAACCAAGGCCTGCTATTTTTAGTATAATTAATTAATTCATGGATTTAATTTTAATAAAAAGAAATAATAAAAAACAAATAGCATTTTTATTTTTCTCCTTAGACATTGATATCCTTCTAAATCACAGCAACATCCTCAAATATTAAAATAATTATGCAATTTAAAAAAATAAATAAATAAGCTTGATTCCCAAAATATAAAATAAACTCTCCTCCAATCATGTCTAACATTAAATTATAAAAAAAAGAAATAAAATTAAAATTGGGTTTGCTGGGGAGTAAAATAATTAGTTTATCTAATATAGAGATTGCAACTTTCAAATTTCAACTTTCCCTTAAAAAAGTAAATAATAAAGAAAATTGAATTTTATGCAGTGATTTATATTTAAGTGCTCAAAGGGTAATGAAAGACCCTTCCAGGTAGCTACGTAAAAACTATTAATTTTTTAATAAAAAGTATAATTTTGAGGGTTACAAGTGAAGGATTAACTTTCCTTGAAGGGAATGAAGAAAGAGGGCTCTAAATTTTATACTCTTTACTTCCCCTCAAAGAACATGGATAGGGCTATTATTTTTTTTTATTATATTTTTTATTGAATTAAATTTTATATTAGACAATATTATTTATTTTGAAATCCCTTGTTTGCTAAGGCGAAATTGATTTTTGAAAATTTGCAAATCAACAAGGACTTAAAAATTCGAGGGAAGGAGTGAAAACAAATCCTTCTTTCTTCACCACCTGACCCTTCACTTTGAATAACACTCAAAAATAATACTTTTTAATTAGATAAATATTTATTTTAATTAAAATTATTTTATCAAGGTAAGGTTGCAAAAGCAGATACTGACATCCAAAATTTTTTTCAACATTAATCCCCACCCCGGTGAAAATAACTAATAGGTAAATTTGTTTAACAAAAATATATGTTGGTTGAAATAAAAAAATTTTTTAATGAATGAATTTTTTTCAAGATTATTCCAAATTTATAGAGAAAAAAAAGAAAAAATTTTAAAAAAATCACTCACCAAATGGCGCAATTGCAGCAGACAACTTAAAGTTGAATCGAAAAAAGACGAACGGCAAATTAGATCCAAATCTGAAAATAAAATGTTTTATTTTATTTTTAAATGGAAATGAATTCTATTATATGAATTAATCAAGATATTTCTATAAACTTGGCCTGGCACACTTCGTGCGCTCCGATTATCAATATATTTTTAATAAATGCAGCAAAAAATAAAATAATTTGATTACTCACCAAATGGCAAAGTGCAGCAGGGCGACATTGTCTGAGTATTAAATAAAATGCATGAAGATCCCGTTCTGTAAAGAATAAGAAAAAATTAATTCATAGATTAGCTGTGAAAAATAAAGTTCTGTTTTGTAAAATTGTATTACCTGATGTATATACATGTATATAAATAAATGATAGATATTTTGATGCTGTCATTCTCTGGATTTCCAAATTTGATTAGTGAAACGTTTATCAATGTCATATCTAAAATTAGAAAGAAAAATATTAAATTATTTAATAATTGACATGAATTTATTAGATACGTAGGGCTTATTGCTGGTAGTTCAATCAGGATAGGTAGAAAGAAGTAGAAAATTCGCAGCTAGTCGTATTTCATTATTTTTGTTTCCATTATGTTAACGTATTGTCAAACCAGGTTGGGATCCTTCTCAGAACAAAAGGGTGTTAAATATGTGTAAACGTCAACATAATGGGAATAAAAATAATGAAATACGATTAGATACGAATTTCCTTCTTCTTTCCATGATGAATTTATTATTCAAGATTAATAAATTTGAAAAAAAAAATTCAATTATAGTGAAAATAGCAGAGGGGATAATTATTTAATAGCTAGAAATCAATTCCAAAGCTTTAAAGAATAAAATAAAAATATTCGAACGGTATAATAAACGACAGAGAGTCGCCAGTTTAGTTTGTTATATTATTTAAATCAATGAAAGCATAGTTGGAACTTGCTTTAGTACTCTCGATGAATTTTGTTTGGCAACTCTAGTATCTTTTTAGTTATGAATAGAATTCATTTCACAGGCATCAATATAATATATATTTATATATATGTTCTGGAAGGCTTCCGCGGCCGGGTGATTGCGAAGATAAGTTCTCTGGGGTTAAATCGCGCTGGCTGTTTGGATTTAATCGACGTTTCGGCTCTCCTTTTGGAGCCATTTTCAAGAGAGAGGACCCAGGAGGTAATGGTGGAAGTGCCAAGGACCACTAGTGAATGTGTGAGATAGTGTGTGTATGTGTTTTAGGAATCGCAGTCTGGCTATTCCCCAGGTCTTTAGTGAATATCTCAGAGGTTTGGATTTGTCTCTGAGATCCGGTGGAAGGTTGGTTGTGTGACATCGTGTTTGTGTTTGATTTACCAAACATCTAAGACATCCACTAAACAGACCTGGGGACCAGCAAGACTGTGATCGTTAAATTTATCTTCGTTTTGGTTGGTTAAGGGATTTCTCAGAGGTTTAGGTTTGTATTAGAGATCTGGTTGGTTGTGTGTAATCGTGTTTGTGTTTGGTTTAGGTAAACTACGGAACTTCAATCTGCCTACTCCTCCAAGCCTTCTAGAACATATATACATATATATATATACATATCGACTCTCTCAGTAGAAAAGTGTCAAACTCCATTTTTTTTCGAAAATCATTTTTTTGTATTTTCTGTTGAAAAATATCATTCCCTTTATGTCCTGAACTGGGTAAGAGCGTAATTCCAATTTTTCAGCTCGAAAAGTTGCCGCACGAAATGTGTTAAACAGTGGCTCTAACAATGACAATGAAATGTTTTTTGGTTCTCCTGAAAAATAAACAAATGGAGTTAGGCACTTTGCTAATTAGAACGTCGATATATATTATAAAGTTTTGAGTATAATATGAGACTTTGTTGTTCTCCTTCGGAGTACAAAATTAGATCAGATGGGGAAACCTTTCAATTTGTAAATTTGTAAAATAAAAAAGAAAAATATTAAATAATTTTATAAATTTAATTATGCATTTATTCAGATCAATAAAGTCGATATTTTAAATAAATGCAGCGAAAAATAAAATAATTTGATAACTCACCAATTGGCAAAGTGAAGCAGCACAACATTGTCTGAGTATTAAATAAATTGAATGGAGAATTTGGAAGGATTACTCGCTAATATGCAGATGGAAGAGCAAGATAAATAATAATTCCAAGAATTATGTCGAGGATATATATTTGTACCAGACGAGTGAATTTGCAAATGATCAGTTTCGGTCAAGGTTGACCATCATCAGGCCAGTATCCTCTATGTTCTTTTTTAGGGATCAATGTTTATATATACATCCAAAAGCCAATTTTATTTATAGGCAACGTGGAAGACAAATTAACAGAAAATTGCAATTTCAGGCAACTAATTATAAAGTTTGCGTTCAGCCTTCAAATGAGATGTAAAATATAGATGGAAAGTGGCTGTATCAGTTGATATAAATGGAGAGAGGAGTCAGCCAAATTGGGAGCTTCAGCGTAAATAAAACTCTCAAATTTTGGAAACGTTTCGGCTATAATTTTATATCGCCATCATCAGTCTCTCAGAGCTAGAATGAACAGAAATGAGATGTAAAATGTTAAAATTTTTTATTATTTCCTTTTGATGGAAATTAAAAACGCTTGTGTTGCATTGGAAATTACATAGATCATTGACTAATATAGATGAATTCAGTCTAAATAATCTAATGAGAAGAATTTTTTGTTTTAATTAATAGAAAAGTTGATTTTCTTGTGTAATGTAGAAATCATTTGTTTTAAGGTAAAAAGAGAGAATAAAGTGTTATTTTTACCTTAAAAGAAAATCAACTTTTCTATTAATTAAAACCAAAAATTCTTCTCGTTAGATTATTTAGACTGAATTCATCTATATTAGTCAATGATCTATGTAATTTCCAATCCAAGCGTTTTTAATTTCCATCAAAAGGAAATAATAAAAAATTTTAACATTTTACATCTCATTTGAAGGCTGAACGCAAACTTTATAATTAGTTGCAATTTTCTGTTAATTTGTCTTCCACGTTGCCTATAAATAAAATTGGCTTTTGGATGTATATATAAACATTGATCCCTAAAAAGGAACATGAGGATATTGGCCTGATGATGGTCAACCTTGACCGAAACTGATCATTTGCAAATTCAGTCGTCTGGTACAAATATATATCCTCGACATAATTCTTGGAATTATTATTTATCTTGCTCTTCCATCTGCATATTAGCGAGTAATCCTTCCAAATTCTCCATTCAACTTATTCTCTCGTGCTGTTTCTTCTTCTTTTTATTAATATTGAGGATGCCGATTACAACTTATTCAAATTAAATAATTCCAGTTCTGTAAATAATAAGAAAAAATTAATTAATAGAGTAGCTGTTAAAAATAAAGTTTTGTTTTCTAAAATTGTATTACCTGATGTAGGCCTATATATAATATATATATATATATATATATCTCCAGAAATAAATTTTTATTATTATTTATTATTATGCAATATATATATATAATAAATGATAGATGTTTTGTTGCTGTCATCCCCTGGATTTCCAAATTTGATTAGAGAAACGTCTATCAATGTCATATCTAAAATCAGGAAGACAAATATTAAAATATTTAATAATTGACACGAATTTACAATTCAATAAATTTGAAAAAAAAAATTTAATTGTATTGAAAATTCCAGAGGGGATCATATTTATTTAATACTCTAGTATGTATTAATTCCAAGTCTTTAAAAAATAAATTATTTAATTTTTAAACAGTATAACAATTGAGAGAGAGTCGCCAGTTTAAGCCAGTTATATTATTTGAATTAATGGATTCATTCAAAAGAAAGCATAGTTGGAACTTGCCTTTATTTTGTGTAATTTCTCAGATATGTTCTGGACGATTTTTGTTGATTAGCAACTCTACTTCTTTTTAGTTATTCTTAAAAAGATAATTCATTTTCACTTCATTACACAGGCACCAATAATTATATATATATATATATATAGAGTATAATATTGTTGTGTTGTCTTCTTCAAGGTACCAAATTAGATCAGACAGAGAAACGTTCTTTCAATATTACATCTAAAATAAAAAAGAAAAGTATTAAATAATTTTGTAATTCAGATGTATTTCATTATATATTTATTCACACCAATAAAGTTAGAAATGAAAAAATTCGTTTTACTCTTCCCAAAATTCCCTAATCTCACTGATAGGTAAGGAATGAATATATTTTTATATATATATGGGCAAAAAAATGAAAAGTTTTAATTTGACAATTTATATTTTTCAAAATTTTAAATTTATATTTAAATATTTAATTTGCTGAGACAAGTAAGGAACGTTTATGAAATTTTGAATTAGATAATTTTTTTTTAAATCCATTTTTAATTAATCTTTATATAATAAAATACTAAGGTACTCAATTTTAGCTTTATAATGTAAAATGTGGCTGATAGCGAATTTGATGTAAAATAAATGGAAATCACTTACCTAATGTATATATATAGGCCTATGATGATTCGATTTTTGCTTTTTCCTTTCACAGCATTCAAAATAAGATCAGATGAGAAGACGACATTCGAAATCACTTCTAAAATATAAAAGAAAATTATAAAAATTATATAACATTGTTATAATAAAGATTTTGCATGCATATAATATTAATTAATCAATTTAAGGGCAGGTCTTGAAATTTTATTCCAATGTGAATAAATGATTTGAGTATTAAAGGGAATACAAATTAGAATATTATTTCAATAAATAATAATTATATATTGTCATTAAAATAAGAAATGTATTTAAAATAGGACAGATAATTATTTTAATTTTAAATAAAAAAGGAAATTTAATTGCAATGAATATTTAAAGAAATTGAAAAATATTTCCAAAATTGAAGTATATAGTGAATGGAATAAATAAAATAAATTATTTAAATGAAAATTAAAATGAAATCGAAGGGTTTAAAATAATAAATTTCCTAAAAATTTGGTGAGAAAAATCATTGAAAAACAGACAAAGGAAATCTGTCACGAGCTCACGAGTTTAGCTAATAATATGATTCTAATTTATGTAAATTTTCATTCTGAACAAATTGAATAAATATTTAAAACAATCACTCACCTTAAAAAAGTAATAATAGATGAAATGAAATATTAAAAAGCCACGTTGTATCATTAGCCTGTTTCGAGCTGTCAGGCAGGCATGCAGGCAGGCAGGCAGAGATGAGAAAAAGAGACGAGCCATTCAAACTCGAAAAGCAGAAGCATCACTCTTCAAAATATTATCGAAAATATATTAACATAAAAATCATTAAATTATAATTTTTAAAGATTTAAATAGTATTATTAAATTAAAATAATATAACATTTAAATTAATGGAAAAAAAAAATTTACATTTTTTTTTTTTTTTTTTATGTAAAAATTTTTTCCTCATAATCCTATAAAAAACTCATCAAAACAATGATAAAAATACTTGGAGATTTAATTTAATTAAATAAATAACAATTAAATTAAAAATATATTGGATTTAATGAAAATAATTTGTAAACTTGAAATCACAATATCCGCCAAAATTCAAAATATTTCATAGTTTTTTTTTTTTTTTTTGTTAAGGTCTTTTTCGGCATCTAAGGCCATTTAGACACCATCCCTATTTATTTCAAATGATTAGTAACCAATTCAAATGAAATAAATTTTTCTCGCTTGAGACATTAAGCGAACCCGACTCTAAACACAAGAAGCTAATGTCTTCTCTCTGAGCCACGGGTCACGGGCATTTAGTAGTTATAATCTAAACGAATTTAAAACAAAAATAATAATAAGAAAACTAATTTATTATATGATCGCAATACTTTCGCTATCTCCTCTATATATACATGTATATATACATACTGTATATAGGCAAGAGAAAGTAAAAAAATACATTGTCTTGGAAAAAATTGTAGAAACATTTGCATATAGATATCGAATGAAATATATATATATATATATATATTGAAGTTTCTCATGTAGTCTCGTTAGATGTTGAGATTTACTCAACACTTGCCTCTCTTTTTGGAATAATTTTCAAGAGGGTAGTATTTGGTAGTAATGGTGAGGGTGGATTGTTTTGTTTGTAGACTTGCTGTTCTCCAGGTATGGTTAGTGGAGGGTAGCTGTTTGGATTTGTCTCTGAGATTGTGAGTGATAGTATTTGTGTTAAGTTGGATTGACTTCGGTGCCTCAATAGGCCAACTCCTCAAATCGACTTGGGTGTCCCAATTACAATCAAGATATTAGAAAGAATAAGAAAATTATACCAGCACTTTTTACCAAAAACTCTGTGACCGTTTTTTTTTTTTTTTAATTTTTAAAAATCTTTTTCGGCATCTAAGTCCATTTAGGTCTCATTTCTATTTATTTCAAATGATTGGTATCCAATTCAAATGAAATAAATTTTTGTCGCTTGGGAACCCGGAACCCCAGCCATGAGAAGCCAATGTCTTCTCTCAGAGCCAGGGGCTGGAGCAGAGGTCCCCAATCTTTTTTGCCTCGTAGACCCCTTGCCATGTTTTTCAGTTTTGGGTAGACCCCCTTCTTAGCTAATATACCATTTTTTTAAATGCATCAACTTCAAATGTGTTTTGACTGATGTATTAACTGTAGTGAGGTTTAGAAGAAAAAAAACATCCCACAGATCCCCAATTCTTTTTTTCGCTCACATTAACCCCTTGTAGGTCGCCCCTAGGGATCTGTATAGACCACATTGGGAATCATTGGGCTGTAGTGACCATGAATGGGGATAATTTTTTGGATCTAATAAAATATATATATCTATACTATATATAAACGACGAATGTGTGTGTGTGTGTGTGTTACACTCCGTTCTCAGCAGCCATTAGGCGTAGAGACATGAGCGATGGCTTATTTTGATCCTTGAGGGGTGAGGATGATGCAGAAAAGCCGAGGATCTGCTGCAGGCGGGCCCGAGCCAGCTGGAGAGGGGTTCAGGGTGGCGTAGTCCCCCTGTCTAGACGCCAGCCCGCTTCTCATAATTAAGAAAAGGCAAGGGTCCACCGCGGGCGGGCCCGAGCCAGCTGACGGGGGGTCCAAGGGGCGTAGCCCGCCGAAGGCAGGCGGCGCGGCAGCCGGAGCAGCCACGAAGCGGCTGCGGCCGGCTGGTATATATATATATATATATATAATATATTTATAGTTAAATAAAAATGAAAATGAAACACCGGGAAATTCAAAGTGCCTAAATATTGAAAGGTTAATTTGCTGTTTTTTTGCAAGTGGGTCATTCCATGCCAAGTGACCAAATTTACAATAAAAATTTTTTCACACCATCTCCAATCTTAATGAAATTTGGTCTATACACAGATATATGTCTGTGGCAGGGAATAAACTGTGTCTGTGATAGTACTGTGTAAAATTTCACCTTCACAAGTAGTATAGAGGGGGCGCCAGAGCTTTATAAAAAAGGTAATTTATGCTAGCAAAGTTGGGTGAAAAAAAATTGCAAAGTTTCTAATGGTACTGCTGTGAACTGTAGCAGCGTGGACTATGAAAAATGACAACCAAGGACAACTTCTCGTGCTCCCTGTGAAGGTTGTAGTGCCAAGGCTTAAAAAGTTTTTGTTTTATTGAAAGTTTTATCGAAAAATTTTGTGAATTTTCAAACCCAAATAGAACTTTTCTCCAATCAAGTTCGTTTTATTACCATTGGAAAGAGCACAATTTTTTTCTTTTCCCGATAACTGAAGATGGCCAAATAAATTCAGGCCGAAACGTCTTATCCTGGGAGTTTTATTAACCTGGACAAACCCAATTTGGCTGATATCTCCAATTCTCCACTACAATTTTTTCTTTCTTTTATATGCAAAATATCTTTATGCTTTCTTTTAAATAATCCATACTGATGTGACATATGAAGTGATTAATACCTTATAATATAAAAACATTTTATGGTGAGCCTAATAATGAAATAAACACTATAATAGGCATACAACATATACATAGTTATAAGATTAATTAAAAGAAGGCTTTGAATAAAGACAAAATTGATGAACTTACTATAATATTCCCAAGATTGTCCCGACAATTTTCTGATCGATGATGGTGTTTCATTTAGAAAAAACAACCTCTAATTATTATTAAAAATCATAAATAATTGTAGGATGTATCACCCCATTCCTGCTGCCATCGTATATTATGTTTCTTCACTTTTAAATCCACATAAATAATTATTTCTTGATAAATATATATACATGTAGGCCTAGGTATGATGAGGGTGTCATGTATATATAATGGATGAATGTCATGTTTTCTTTGAGATCTCTAATCAGATCACAAGTGAAGTCAAATTTTACCTAAAATTAATAATTATTATTAATAGAAAAAATTAATAACAGTAATTTAGTATGGTATTACCTTAACGGTCGTGGTTGGGACATGTAAAAATTATTCACTTATGGATAATTATGGGGCAGGAGCAGTCAATAAAAAAGACTCTGTAAGCTGATTCTAATCTCGGAGACGTTTCGGTTCTTTTAATTTAAGAGCCATCCTCCATTATTCACTTATATAAATCACAACCAAGGCTTCTGTTTCAAGACCAAGCGTGAGGTGACATTCTCGGTTGAGGCTGTTTACTTGCAGGGAACCAGGGAATAAACAGGGGGGAACATCCTCCTGAAGGATCCTTCGCCCCATCTCCAATTCATTCGCTTTTCAGTATATAATAGCCACCAAATGACAACAATAAACAACAAATTGCAATCATAATTGATTTCTGAAAGTAATAAAGAACAAAAATTATAATTATAAAGTTATGAGAATAAATGATAAAACACAAATGCATTAAAGATCGGGGAGAATCCAAATGGCTTAAATAAGACTCAAATATATATATTATTCAAATAACGGTTATCGTTTAAAGTCTTATATGGCCTAAGTTGCCGAAAAGACTTTGTGAATGTGAGTGTGAATGAGAAAAAAGTGTGTGTTAAAAAAAAAAAAAACACATATGCAAAAATTTCGAATATTTACTTACACATTTACAGTTCAATAATATTTTCGAAGAAAATGCCTGAATTTCAGATATTTTTTACTTGACGTTTTTCTGCTTGACGTAATCAGAGAGCTTTTTTACTTTCTCTTACCCCTACATATGTTAATATAAATAAAGAGAAATTATTGGATTCATGTGAAAAATTCAATGTCGAGATTTTGATGGATATGGTGTCCTGAATCCAAAAATGTGGTTTTCTCGAAGCCATATTTTCCCATACTTATAAATTTTACATCTTGAAATTCAAATATACCGTACTGTCGGAAACTAATCATATCTCGACACAAAAAATCTGACCAGTCACACCATATTTTTCTGGATATTTCCAAAGAATATAATATTTATGAATTTGGCGGCGGTTTTCTCTTCTGAAGCCACCTATGTGTAAAATGACGAAGCAGTTGAGGCAACGGAACTTGATAACGTCATGGGTAGCCTTGACGCTGATTGGTTGATTCTCGCTGACTGGGAGCTCGCAGGTCGAGAATTTTCTAGAAACGCTGAGATTCCATTAAATTGCCATTTGCCTTCCAGTCGATAAATACATTCAATAAACTCGCTCACTTGGTGAATATAAAATTGTAAAAATTTCTTCGATTATTGTATAAACATCGTAGGATCTTATTTATTTTTTTAATCTAAGGTGATTATGCTAGTCTATTATTTTTTCATCATATTTTACTTATCTAATTTTTAATAAAAAAAAAAAAATGGCATGATTTTTTATTATAAATTTGATTTTATTTGAATCTAATTTTGTGTTTTTTAAATTTTTTAAATCTTTTATTGATCTTGGATTTTTTTGGTTGGTATTGATTTTTTTAAATCAATCTAATCTATTATGGTTACAGGAATAATAAAATAAAAAAAGCAAAATGGTAAAAGAGACAGGATATTACGATGTTCTGGGTGTTAAGCCAAGCTGTACTTCAGACGAATTAAAAAAGGCTTATAGGAAGTTGGCTCTTAAATATCATCCAGATAAAAATCCCAATGAAGGAGAAAAGGTAACCAAACATGGCTTTACTTTCCTTTGTTCTCTCTTTTTGTCTATTTTTCTCTTTATTTATTATTTCAAGAGGGTTGTTAGTATGTAATTTTTTTTTCTCAATTTTTTATTTTTCTTATATATAATTATCATTAATCATCATTTTCTTCTTTTAATCACAATAAATGAGGTTACCCTGTTTATTATATTCTCCATTTTGAATTTTTTTTTTTAAATAAAATTTAATATTGCTGAAATTTTATTGAATATAACAGTGATATTATTATTGAATGCTTTTAATATCACTCACTAACTTTTGATTTTAATGATTATTTCTTTACTTCCCATATTGATTTTTATTTATTTAAAATATAAATATTTTTCAAAATTAACTTCTCATGATTGAGAGATTCTTCTTTTGCTTTAGCTTTGTATTTCCTCCAATTCAAATAGCTTGACCGATTTTTTACTATTTCGTTTCCGCACGTGGTTTCTATTTTTATCTTATAATTAGGTTCGATTATATGCAATTCATTGTTTTCTATAAAACAAGCTAGAAATTTTAATTTTTTTAATTCTAAACTTAGTTTCCATTAAAAATTTTTCATTTAAAAAAAAAATTAATAAGGGGCATGCGTATGCTTAATTTTGCTACTTGAAATGTATTGCTATTAGATCGATTTGAACTAAATATTGGCTTAATAAAAAATTTAAAAATTCTGAAATCTCATAATATACAGTTAATAACATTATACACAATCAAAAAGTAGAAACAACTTCGTAAAATAAAGGTAAAGCACACCCATTCGTTTCGCACGTGATTATTTCATTGTTTTTATAAATAGTTCCTGGATGACCGAGCTGGAGCTCGGTGTTATTTTTTATATAAAATTGGAAAAAACTAAAATAAGCACAGTGAGGGATAATATTATTAAGTCTCATCGATACGTTTTCTACTTGTGATTATTTCCTGGTTTTTAAAAAAATATATATATTTTTATATATGGAAACTTTCATGGTTCAAACCTAGAAAATTTCAAATAATTTTTTTTTTTTTAAAAAAAAAAGTTCCCCAACTAGTACCCGAATTTTCCCAAAGAAGGGAGCGTAATTTCATTTTCTTACCGAAAATAGTATTTATTTAAAATTTGAAAAAAATCGTTAAACCGACACCTCGTTTAATAGTATAAATAGATAACCCGGAAACCAGTAAATAGATCAAAAATCAATAGACTCATTGAACAAATCTGATGAATCAATTTTGTATCAGAAATATGATTTTGCGCAAAAGTTCTAGATCTCTTGTCTTTAGTAAGAAATTCTGTTATTTCATTTCTTATATAATTTTCATCTGATTGAGCAATGTTGTGAATAACGACATGATATTCATATATGTTCAATACACAATGAAAAAAAAATATTTCATTCTTATTTATTCATTTATTTGCATCTAAGATTTTCAAGTTCATAGATTAAAAAACAGACCTTTAATAATCATTATCTCTCTCTTAATAGTCATTATCACTTGGATTTACTAATAAAAACAAATTTATGTGGGCTATGAGTCATGATTTCTTCAATATTAATATTGCAATTTGAATATGAGAATACAATTATAATCTATTCTTATTTTTTTTTCATAATTAAGCATTGGATTAGAACTTGCGACATTTACGATTAATTAAGTAATCAATATTAGTTTTATAATAAGATAAAAAAAGAAATAGATTTGTAATACTAAAACGTGATTAAATGAATATCTTGGTTTAATATATAAGGTAGAAAATTTAAGCATTTCTAAAATTCTCCCTGTAAACTAAAAAAAATATATACACTCCCCCGCAAAAAAAGTGGCGCACTTTGTTTCTTCTTTAAGAAAACCTGTTCTAATCTATTCTAATGATACTGTAATTTATTAAACATTTAATATGAATAAACTTATACATTTCTGAATAACTTTAGCACAAATTCAAAACATTTTTATCAAATTATACAATTTAAATAAAATAAAGAAAAATATGTGTATTTTCAATTTTTGAGACAAACCAACTTAATCTCGCTATGTTTTGTTGGATATTAATTAAAAATTTTGTTTTTATAAGAATTTCCAATAAATAGAACACAAAAAATCTGAAAAGGAAAGATTATTTTAAAATATTAAAAATTTGGCGTTAATAAAAAAATTTCAACATTTTTGTCTTTGTTTTGATTAAATTATAATTATTTATTAAAATGATATGGATTTGTATTAAATTTACTTAGAAATGGATAAGATACTTCAGATTAAATGTTTAATAAATTTCAGTATCATTAAGATAGAGTAAAATAGGTCTTTTTAAGAAGAAACAAAGTGCGCCACTTTTTTGCGGGGCAGTGTATATATAAATTGAAATTTTTTTTCTTTCAAGTGAATTTGATGCTTGTCTAGGCCGGTGGTGGGCAAACCATTGGTCACGAGAAAATTTTATTTTTATGGGTATACAAGGAAATTTATTAGAAAATAAAAATATAAGGCTTTAACAAGAAAATCACTCTTCAGTTGAGTTAAAAAAGAAAACGTCTTTATAGGGGTGGTGGCATAAAATGGAGGATCGGAAATGCTTTGCGCATTAGTACATAATTGTTTGTAAACAGTTTGAGAGGGTAATATGGATAATATGTAGAATTAAAGTGGTAACTGTTGGCTCTAGTTGAAACATTATGATTTAATGGGGTAAAATTAAAACACATAGTTATGTTTCAATATATTATTTATTAGTATAAACACTTTATCTCGACACTCAGTGTATCATCTTTGGAAGTAATACAAATTATTAAATAATATATATATATATATATTATAGAATTAATATTTTTATTACTTCTGAAGATGGCAGACTTTGTATTGAAATATGTATGTGTTTATATAATAAATAATATATTGAAACATCGCCTGCTGAGAATGATAGTGGCGAAAGTCCGAAAATTCAATTTTTGAGTTAAGCCTACCCAACGTTGCTAAAACGCCTTCTCTTTTGAGTGCCAAAGTGGCGAAAATATATTTCCATTCATTGCTATTGATTTTGACCTATTCATTTGTTGCCTGGCTATTTAAATGTATATGTTTACGAAACATTCAAATGCCTTTTCTCGAATTGAGAATTTCAGACTTTCGCCACTATGATTCTCAGCAGGCGATAAAACATGTGCTTGCCTCTCACTGCACGCCTCAATTAATTTTGAAAATAAAAGATTATTCAAGTTAGGAAATAATTAAGCAATACATTTAGCCAAAATATAATAAAACACTTTAATAAATGAGATGATTTAGCCTACCTTAAGGCACTCGATTTTATTTTATGAAGGAGATATTCGTCGGTTCTAGTTTTCACTCGGAACAGCCTGCTCTGGATCTCACCGAAGAGCCGTTTTCGGTATTGTCTAGTTGACACCTATAACAACAAAATAATTAAAACGATTAAATTTTGTATATAAATTAAATTAAATTATTTCAACTCACTTTTAAATAGATTCACTCAGTTTTAAATCAACTCATGATTTTTTAAATAATATTATATAGAGTTGTATTTTTAGATATTAATATATATATTTTTTTGTTTATTTTTTAGTTTAAACAAATTTCACAAGCATACGAAGTTTTATCAAATCCAGAAAAACGCAAACTCTACGATCAAGGTGGAGAACAAGCGATTAAAGAAGGAGGCTTGGGAGGAAATGGATTTTCTTCACCTATGGATATTTTCGAGATGTTTTTCGGACAAGGTTTTGGTGGAGGTGGTAAAAGAGGTGGTCGACGAGAGCAAAGAGGCAAAGATGTCATTCATCAACTTAGTGTATCTTTAGAGGAATTATATAAAGGTGCAGTGAGGAAACTGGCACTTCAAAAAAATGTTATCTGTGATAAATGCGAAGGTAATCTACATATTTATATAGTTATTGTGTTTGTTTTTTTGTTTTACATATATGCTCAATATCTTTTTTCTTTTATTAATTGTTTCTATCCTTTTTGCATCAACATTTTTCTCTACGTTTGAAAATTATTAATTTAATTGCTTTAATCAAGTGAGAAGCAAGTCTGCTATTGATATGTGTAAAGATGAATAACGTCATGTTGCTTGAATTTTCTTTATATATACTATATATATATATATAATGAATTCCTTTTTTGATCATTTTTATGTAGTCTTGAACCGGAAGATTATCCAAGGAGCATTTTCCCATAAGATTTATATATATTTCGAATTATCCCCCAATTTATATGGACCATGAAGCTTTTTTATTTTCAATTTTTTTAAATGATTATTTTTGGTTTATTATTCAATTCGTATTTTGAATGAATTTTAAAAATTAGAACCAATAAAATAATAATAATAATAATAATCAATTTTTTTTTAATGTTAATTCAAAAACTTGACTGCCCAGTTGCATTATTGGGTGTTAGTTTAAAATTCTTACAGCCACACACAGTTTATCAAATTTTTATTCCTTCAGAGCTTTTGTGTCCTTCGAAACAAAACTGGAGATCTAGTTTTCTTCCGCGTAATCCTGTCCCAGCTCGGGCAGCTCATGGTCGCCATCCACGTACTCACAAGATGTGGGCCCCTGAGCGAATTATCTTTTCCCCAAGACCATGTAAAATCTCAATTTCCCTTGATATTACAAACTAATTTTATTTTTATCAAATACATTTTCATGTAAATAGAAAATTATTGTTATCTCCCATTTAGGAGTTTCATCCAAGTATTTTGCTTCATCATTATGAAATTACTTTTTGTATTTCCTACATGACTGTTTTTTTTTTTTAAATGTTGGTCGAATATCGAATGATGAAGCAAAAAAGTATTTGTTCATCTCCAATGAAACAGAAGATGTGAATCATTTAAGAATTATAAAAAAACAATGAGAAAGGAGAAATTTTAGAAATTTTTCATTAATAATTTCTTTCAAACTTTAAATATTTTCTATTTGCGGTATAGAAAACAAACTACGTTTGATCTCGTCTTTGGGAGACCTCGAGTACTAGTACTTTACTTTAGTTTTCCCAAATTTTTTCAAAAGAAAAAATCACCGAGCTCCTTTCCGGAATATATATATATTCAAAATAAAGCAAAGAAATTTTCTAAATAGAATAGACATTTGAATCCTTTCTTTTTTTTTAGGTCGTGGCGGCAAACGAGGAGCTGTCGAGACTTGTAGCACTTGTCGGGGATCAGGCATTCAAGTTCAAATCCAACAACTTGGTCCTGGTTTGATCCAACAAATCCAGTCAATGTGTAACGATTGTCGAGGACAAGGCGAACGTATCGATCCAAAAGACAAATGTAAACAATGCCAAGGAAAGAAAACAATCCGAGATCGTAAAATTCTTGAAGTTCATGTTGACAAAGGAATGGTCGATGGACAAAAGATTATGTTCAGTGGTGAAGGTGACCAAGAACCTGGACTTGAACCTGGCGATATTATCATCGTTTTAGATGAAAAAGAACATGATATTTTTAAGTAAGTTCATTTGAAATCGCTCGATTAAATGGACCCTGTTATGCAATGGCGTGTCAAAGACCAAAAAATTCAAAATTGAGTTAAGCACGGAATATTGTTTCAAATGCTATAATTAAAAGTATTTTTTATGAAATATGTCCTAAAAAAATTTATATTTAATGTTACTTGCACAATTGACAACAAAAATTATATATAATCCAATGAAAACAAAAAACTTTAATGTTGATTTTCTCAAAACTCGATGTTTGGTCTTTGACACACCATTGCATAACAGGGTAATAACAAAAGACAATAAAAAGCGAAGCATTAAGATAAGAGCCTTCCCGGTTTTACAGTTGACAATACTTTCTCTTACGAGAGAGAAAGTATTGGATTCATGTCAAAAATTCGATGCCGAGCTTTTGATTGATATACACGTTGTGATGTGAGGTTCCCTGAGTCCAAAAAAGTGGTTTTTATGTAATTTCTTATTTATTTTTCAATAAGGTCTTCTCAATTATTCTAACTAGATTGCACCTGGTCGACGGGGTAATTTGTGGCGCCGAATCCATTGCATAACAGGGACCCAAGTCCATTTCTCTTGATAACCAAAATTGCTTTCTGAGTGAATTCATATACCCGAATGCCGTGCTGTGGCCTAGTGGTAAGCGCACTCTGAGTACAAATTGGATCCGTGGTTTGACTCCCGGCGGCACATCCTTACTTTTTTTGGGTATATGAATTAATAAATAATTATATAAATTTGCCTCGCGGCTCACATTCGCGATGTATTGTGTATGTGATTTCTTATTTATTAAGAAAATTTATATTATAAATAATTAGTTTACGATTACTCCCAATTTTTTGCCTTTGTCGTTGTTTCAGTATGACTTGGGTTATACGCTTGGGAAAGATCAAATGCATTTCAATAAAGATCTGTTTTTACTGAACATGATCTAGTCTTATGAGAAATGCAACAGAAAATCTTTCATTGATGTTAGGAGAACTATATATATATGGTGAAATTAAAGCCAAGCTCTTTGTTAGCTAGCTCAGCCCTAAAGTTTCTGTTTGTAAGTTTTAACAAACGAGTGATCTTAGAAACACAATCGTTGCACCTGCATCCTAACTTGGCGAATATAAATGACAGAATTCTGTTCAAAAGCAATCTGAAATCTATTCCTTTTTTTTTATTATTCATTTTATGTCAGTCAGGATTATATATCTAGGATATATGGCAAGGTGTTGAAGTTGAATATTTTTATAATTTCTGTGTCTTTATTAAATTACTAACTTCACAAAAACACCTTTAATACTGAAGAGGGTTTCTTCATTACAAACTAACTATAGGTCTACTAACTGTCTCTAACAGAAGCAACTGGCCCTAAATATTCTATTTTTACAATATATGAATTCCCATCCCAATATTTTGCCTCTATCGTTGAGTTCAGTATGATTTGGGGTAGAGCAATTGGGAGAGATCAAATGCTTTTCAACAAAAGTCTTGTTTATTTCGTGAACATGATCTAATACAGTAGAATCCCGATATTTCGTAGCCGGATTATTCGTATTTCCTGCTAATTCGTACAAATTGGTTATTTGTATTTACAGCTTTAAAAGCTCGTTAATTCGTACTGTTTTCAAGAAATAAGAAGGAGAGCGAGTGAAAGAGACAAGTTTTTCTCGTTCATTCGTAATCTTTTCACTGAAAGAAAATGAGGAGAAGAGAGAGGGAAATTGAGCTTCTCCTACATTTTTTCTTTCTTTTCTTAAATTCAGTCTTCGGGATTCTACTGTATTAAGAAAAATGCAACAAAAAACTTCTTTAAATGGCATAAATTCAAAAAACATTAATTATATATATGTCTATTAATTTTATAAATTTATTTTTTAGGCGAACCGGTAGCGATTTAATTATGCGAATGAATATTGAACTTGTCGAAGCATTATGCGGCTTCCAAAAAACGATTAAAACTCTAGATGACAGACTTTTGGTAATTACTGCCATTCCCGGCGAAGTTACAAAACACGGTGACGTGAAAGCCGTCATGAATGAGGGTATGCCTCAATATAAGAACCCCTTCGAGAAAGGACGACTTATCATTCAATTCTTGGTCAACTTTCCTGAATCAATTCCACCTGAGATGGTAGCCGAATTAGAAAAATGCCTTCCTCCAAGGTAAGTGAATTCAAAACTTCATCATTTCACAAAGTATGAAAATATACAAATAAGCAGTACCTCAGAGCCTCAAGAGGTTGACGGAGAAATTTGTAGCTTCAAATTTCAAATTTTCTCCCGATGACTAAAATAGAATTCAAATAACTGAATGCCATGCTATGGTCCAGTGGTAGGGCATACACATCGGTAGATCCGTGGTTCGACTCCTCGGCTATATTTATGAATTAATAAATATTAAAATTGTAAAAATATTACTCCCTCCGTTCGAAAATATGGTACCGGTATACATTTGTTTATAAATTTTTAACATAAAAATTATATTTAAGTAATTTTTTTTATTGCAGGCCCGAGATAATGATTCCTGACAACGCCGAAGATGTCGAATTGATTACAATGAATCCGGAACAAGAATCCCGTCGTCGCGAGTACAAAAACGCCTACGACGAAGACGAGGGAGCGTCGGGAGCCAATCGTGTACAATGTGCAACCCATTAGTTATTTATTATATAATTTTTTAAATTATTATTTTAAATCAAAAAAAATCCCTCGTGAACTTTGATTTTTTTTCGATTTATGTTAATTATAAATATATTTCAAAAAATATATATATATATATATAAATATATATCAAAGAAAAAATTGTCTTACAAAAAAGCTTACATAGCCAATGCATTAAGCAAAGTGTAATATCTCTTAAGCAGCTGATAGATTGATGTTGTGACCATCTATATTACGGTTACTTCCATGCTCTGCACTTAAACTTAATGCAGCACACAGGAGAGCCAATGGTTCTAGTATTAAATTAATTCATCTTTTTAATTATAGATTGTTTAGACAATTTTTTTATAATTATGAAATATTCCTCCAATTCATTAAATTCTATTTGTTTACCAAAATCAAATACTCTTTCATCCCCTCTCTTAATCTTGTAATAAACTCTCGGATAAACACAGATATGATAATCTCTTTCACTCCCAAAAATTGAAAAATAACAATCCTTTTTTTTAAATTTATAGTAAACTTATATATATTTTTTATTATTGTATTAAACTTTTTTGTGTTTTTCGGGTCCAATGATCATCCAGTATTTATTTCCAAAACTAATAATAAATAGTTAATTTAAATAACGAGTTAATTATTTATCAAATGTTATAAATAAATTACTTTTAAAAAAAAATAAAATAAAAATAATAAAAACGTGAATTAAATAAATTTAATTAGCAAAAAATGGAATAGAATTATTATTATTATTTTAGAATCTCATCTCATCGTGTTTTTTTTTCCTAAAGCTCTGTGTTCAAAGTAAAATCGATTAACGATTGTCAGATTTTCCATTTGCCGAAATTTTAGATGATTGGACAAATTTGGAATAAAATCTTTCAATCAACCGAATCGGTTCTAGTCTCTGGATGCAGCCAAAAATATTTTTTTGTTTATAAAAAAAATAAAAGAATTTTGATTATTTATTATATTAGGATAATAAATAATTAATTTAAAAAATAATTTTGTTTAATTTTGCAATAACCTTTCGGATAGATATGGCATGATCATTTAAAATAAAATAAGTGGGACATTATATTTAACTTTATTCTCTTATAACATCAACTTAATATAATATTAGTTGATTATATTTTATACTTCTTATTGACTATATACTTATAGTGTGACAAAAAGAAATAATCTTTAAAAAAAAAGATGGGGCAGAGCAACAATTATTCTTTTATAAGACTAAAAGCAGTTTACTAGTTCTTGTTAAAATGTATCCTGATATATATATACATTAATGCATTTTACATTAATTTATATGAAAAAAATTCTTTCGCATAACGAATGTTTCGCTTTACGAGTTTGATTCTGGAACGAATTATGCTCATTAAGCGAGTATTAATATTTATTATTTTTCTTTTTTCTAAATAAATCGTTTTTTTGTGTTTTCAATAAAAACATCAGAATTTCTATCTTCGAGGGGAAGAATTTGATAAGATCAACTGCATAATGTTTTTTTTTTCTTAAAACCCTTTTCGGCTACAGAGGCCATTTAGGGATTATTTCTTTATTTATATAATTTTTAAATACGAAGTACTGACGGCTACCGGGAGGGGTTCCACACGCTGATTGCTCGGGGTCACCAATCACGAGCTTTCGCCGCTCTTGACATCACTTAACAGCAATTATTGTGGTGACTGTTGCTCTTCTTCGTTGGCAGGCCCGATGACTCATAATGGTTCTTAGCATTGATTAGAAGTGATTTGCAATTTTGGGTTGACTTTTTGTATGCTCCAATCTCATGAAGAATTAATTATAACTAACTTGTAAGTCATTGCCTTGAAAATCTCTTGCTTGCTGCCAATTAAGAAAATGGGATTGTTTTCTTTGATGGGTAAATAACAACGCTCGTTTTCTTAAAAATAAATCTTCAACCATATTTGGCTTTTTTTACTTATAATTACACTTTCGCTAATTTTTTGGATGGAATAAGGTTTATGTGAGGGTAAAATAAATGAAAATTTCTTTTTAATTAATTATTTTGTTTATTTGCTTATTAAAATAAAAAAAGTATATGGATAAGATGGACAGGAGGACAAAGAAATGGGAAAAATAAAATATCCTTATTTATCAGTATTTTGAATACCGATAGAACTCATCGTTAGGAGGCTCAAATCTACAAATGATTCCGGCCGAAAATAACAAAAACCACAAACAAATGGATCTGTTGCTGTTTATCACCAAAATTTTTCTTTGAATGAACATTGATTTTAGTTGAAAATTCGATTTTTAAAGCTTCAGCTTTTTTTTGGTTTTTATAATTTGCCGTGCACGTTTAGAAATTTTTTTCAAGATGTTTAAGAAATTTGAACAAAAAAAAATAATGTGAAGAGCGAGATTAAAAATACTCTTAAAAAAATCTAATCCAGTAAAATCTGTCTTTTTTTTATTTTAATCAAATCGAAAATTTTTTAAGAATGCTTTGTCAAAAACCGTTTTCCAAAAAAAGAAAACAAAAAATTTTTTATAAATGAATTGAAAAGCAAATAATAAAAAATAATTTTCCATTTACTTCCAAAAAAAAAAAAATAATTTAGCAATCTTCGCCTACCTTTTAAAACTCTAACTGCTGGAGATGTGGGAGCCACGCAGTACTGGACTTGTTATAAGATCAGGCGCATTCGCTTTTGTTTTGGAAACTATTTCAGAGCTGGCGTTACTTTTGGTGTGCCTCAGGCCGAAAGGAACTCGCATCCATATGTACCGTGAGTGACAATATTAAGTCCCACCCATGCGTTTTCAACTTGTGACTATTTCATTGTTTTTAAAAAAATATTAAATATTTTTTAATGGAAAAACCTAGAAAATTTCCAATAAAGATCTTAATTTTCTTTTATAAAAACAATGAAATAATCACAAGTAGAAAACGCATGGGTGGGACTTAATATTGTCCTTCACGATTAGCATGAGCTGGATAAGGGATATGCAAGGACATTGAACTCTAAGGATAAATAAGAACGCCTACATCAAGATTTTCTCAAAAGAAAATATCCATGCTGATTATCTCTGTCCTTTTAGGGCCAATGGGCATCCACTGAAGTTTTGGATATATAAATAGAAAAAAATACAAATTCCCAAGAGCCCAGTATTTTTAATATTTTTTCGACGTTACTTGGATAAGCATTATCCCAGGCATCGTTGTTTAAAAAGATGGGGATTGAAGGAAAAAAATAACATTTTTTTACTTTCTCTTACCTATATATGTATATATATCAATAGAGAGAAAGTATTGGTTTTTTAACAAACTTTTCCTGTGACATCTAGTAAGAAATAATAAAAAATTTTGACATTCTCGCAGATCCAGAGTTTCTCGGGGGTGGGGGGGGGAGGTAATCTGGCGTGACTGCTCGCACAGCACACAGTTTTTTCTAATTCAAATGCGCATTCTGCACTTGTTTACTAGAATATATATATACAAATCAAATTTTTAAGTATTAGTTTTTAAAATTTTACATTAAAAATAAAATTTTATTCAAAAAAAAAAAAAAATTGTTCTGAAATCTCGGGATGGGGGGGGGGTAATTTCCCCTTCTCCCCTTGTATCTACCCTTGCGCTTTCGTCATATGATTTCTTTTGAATATAACTCTACAGTAAGACAAGGACAGTGATAACAACCCTTGAGTGAGCGTTCTAGTTATACTGTGGATAGGGATTTCGTCAGGACTTTTACCCGACTGGTGGGGAATATTACCAGCTGATGTATTCTTATGCCGCAATCAGCACAGCATTAATTGAACTTGTTCACTGAATTGATTTAATATTCGTTCATTTATCTTCCAAATGTCCAATAAGAAGAGAAATATCCATTGTAATTGTATTTTATTAAACACGTTCACAAATACATGATTTTTTTATATAATAAAGAATTTATAAAAGATTTTTTTTTTAAATTTAAATCACAACAATAGCATAATACTCGTCGTATGTATGTATGTATATATATATAATATATAGAAAAGATTTATTTATCTAATATAAATATATATGTACTAAGATCGATGATAGTGATTTAAAAAAAAAGGAAAAATAAATTACAACTATTTAAATATTTGCAGTCATTTAAAAATTCATAATATGAAAACAAAAACAAGTATAATAATAAGGATGTGCTGGTAATAAATATTGCATGCTAAAATAATGTAATTGAGATTCGGTGAGGTCAAAAAATTTTGTGATCAGAATTTTTTTTTTCAAATTTGAAGGGGTGAGGGCAGGGCCGGATCTGGGGGGGGGGAGTGGGTGCATGTGCCCCGGGCGGCAGATATCAGGGGGCGCCAATTAAAGAAAGATTTACTAAAAAAAAGGTAAATGAAATGAATTTTGTATACAAAATTTTAAGGAGTGGGCGGCAAATTAAAATGCCCCCTAAAAAATCTCCTAGTTCCGGCCCTGGGTGAGGGAATGGATTACATTTGTGTTCGAATTGAGTTCAGGATGAAGAAGGTTCTGTTTTTAAGTTAAAATAAGGAAAGGCCAAATATCTCATATGTTCGATGGAGGTATATAGCTGAATGTTGATTTTGAATTTGGTAGTAAAAAAAATGAGCAATGCAGCTAACGATTCGGACACATATGGCACCATCTTCAGGGCCAGGTTAAGGTCTGGAAATATCTATCCTCGCCAAGTTATCTTATATTGGGCATAAATGACTCAACTTTCCCAAATTTTATTTTTTTTCTTATACCATGGATAGAAAATGAATGACTCTGTCCATTGTATAAGAAAAAAAATTAAATTTTGGGCATTAACATAGTTGAGCCATTTACAATTAAGTATGCCTAATAATATAAAGATAACTTGGCGAGAATATATATTTTCAGACCTTAACTGACCCTGAAGATGGTCCCATATGTGACCGAAACGTCGGCCTCTGAACTTGTTACATAATACCCACTTGAAGGAGAGATGGGCAAATATTTCGGCTATAATTTTTAAAATTTCCTTTACAAAATTTATTATAATTTTAGAATATTTAAGACTAAATTTTTAAAAAATAAAATAATTTTTAAAAATTTATTTTCCAAAAATTAGTAGAGTCTATTAGATAGATAGATGTCTCGTCTTTTTAATTTTAATAAATTTTGTAAAGAAAATTTAAAATTTTTTTTTTTTAAATTGTGCATATAACCGAAATGTATAGCAATAGTATAGGACAAATCGATGACTTAACTAAAATACACTAATTGATTCCAAACAAAATTCTTTTTTTTTTTTTTAACTTTTAAAACATTTTTAGTTTAAAATTTTTAAGTGTGACCTTTTTAGTTTTTTTTTTTTTGTATTTGAAGTAATTTTCTAATTGGAAAATTTCAAATTTGAAATACTTGCCCAACTCTATCAACAATCCACCAAATATCCAGCCGGTTAAAAAAAAAAAAAATTAGTTATTTTTGATCTCACCGAATCAATTATTCAATATATTATTTATCTAAAAAGTGACTCTAACAATTATTCTATTATACTATTGCTGCTACAAAAGATTAATCCCATCTAGAGTCTAAATGTGAATGTGCAAACGGTGAATGATTGATTGTTTTCCTCTTAGCAAATTATTCTCGGCCATTGGCTCTATTCCAATTGAAGTCCATTTAAGTTTTAACATCGCTTGGGGGGAGGGGGGGGGGTGGTTAATGAAATTCATAACTCAAATTTGAGCCCCTCTTTTCTGGATTAACTCTCTCACTAAAGAACGTTTTCAGTATCATATTAATTAAGTCAACTCCCTCCCTTTGAGTGAGAAATAATTTATTATCTTACAAAAGATTGTTGGTCAGTGGAGAATTCACACTCCTTGCATTTACATCCATAAATTCATTGGTGACGTCAATTAAGTGGTGGAGGGGGGGGGGTGATGTACTTATATATAAATGTAATTTATATAAAACACCTTATGACTTAGAATTACACAAATTCTAATTTCACTAAAATCACTAATTATATTAAATAGTTAACATTGTAAATTTTTATTTCAACCGACCGTCAAAATCATAATAAATTTTATGAATTTGAAATTAATAATTAATTCAATAATTATTTTCATAATTTTGAAAATCTAATAATTGCGTTTTAACAATTTTCTTCAATTAAAATATAATTGAATTATTGAATTTTATTCCAATTGATTTTTAAAATTTAAAATAAATTTGATAATATAAGCTGGTCGGTTACGTGCTGGTTACGTCAGTTTTTTTTTTACATAAAATAATAATTTTATAATTAATATAATTATTTTAAATTGACTGCAATTATTGACTTTGAGAATTAACAAAATAATTTCAGTCTTAGAGACATTGGTTATGGAAAAAAGATATCTACTATTTCCCCTATATAATAATGATATAAATACACTGGTCCATGGGCGTATCCAGCTCAAAATGGCAGAGGGGCAACTTTTTTAATTCATCCTCTATCTTGGTCTATGGTTGTCATGCAATAACAAAAGATTGAATGCCATTTATTATGAATTTTTCAGTTTTTTTGTTTATATTTTTTATTTATTTTTTTACTTTGGAAGAGGGGGCAGCTGCCCTACCTTGCCCCTCTCCCACCTGGATACGCCCATGCACTGGTCGATTCAAAATAATCCATAGCATTTCTTTTAAATCTAATATTTTTTTAACAAATAAATCAATTTATATAATCTCGAATCGAATTTATGTAATCTTAACATTAACGCATTGACCCAACTCAGCATTTTATTCGTGGAGTTTATTTTTGTAAAGAGATCCTTCGAGGTTTAATGTTTTTATGATTAATAATATTTAAAATACCAATGTAAATATTTTTTTAAATGAAAAGACAAAATTATGCCAATTTTATAATAGAGTATAACATCATGTAGCCTTACATTAAGGGGACTGAGGCAAACAGAGGGCGTCAGTAGTGGCGTCATTTCAACTTTTTCTTGGGGAGGGGGGCAAACTTTTTTTTTCTTAAAATTTACTTACAAATAGATACTCAAATTTTGCCAAAAAATATTTAATTTAATTGATTGTTTAATTTTTTAGTTTATATACGCGTTGAGATATTTAGAAATATTTTATTTAGAATATAAAATTTTAAAAAAATCAGAAAAATTCCCCAATGAAGGGGGCAGAGTCACTGGCATGATTTATTGTCTCTTCAGTTAAAAAAAAAATATTTTCATTTGTTTTAAACATTATTATATTAACTATGAAACTTGCAGAGAATCCTGATTTTTTTTTTTTTTATAGTTCGTTTTAGCGTCTTTTTCAGCATCGGAGGCCAATAAGACCCCATCCCGATTTATAAGAATCCTGTTTAATTCCAAACAGAAGAGTTCCTTAAAAAAGTCATCACCCCCTCCTCGCTATCCTAGATGTCCCACTGATCTGTTCAACTTTATTTTACTAAAACTCTAGGGATAAATTCACATATCATCTTGTTTTTCAGAAGTGTAATTTTCGAAAAATTAGAAATAAAATTGAATGCTCAGAAGCCAAATGAGCATTCAGAGCTTTTAAAGAAATTTTGCAATCAAAAATAAATTAAAATTTTTATTTGATATTGATAGTATATTAAATGCGATGGATTATTTTGAATTACCCATTATAAACAAAACACCCACTTATTCGATAGTGAGATTTATAAATTTAAATAAAATAAAAAATTTGAATAAACTCTACACATCATTTCTAACGATGATAATAACAAAGACTAGCTTATATAAATAGAAGAAATTATTATCATTTGGTTTGCCTATTCAGACCCTCACAATTGCAGATTGATAAATGATAATTCGATTATCGTTTAACAAAAAGATCTCAAACAACTACCAAGAAGCCACTCAAAAATATTTTCATCACAACATTGATTAATAATAGTACAATTACTAATATTTGGTGATTAATTTCCTCAATGGTCAATGTGATTAGCACTAAACATAAATGCGTTGCTGTGTGTTTCCGAATGCTATTTTCTTCGTAGGTGTCTTCAAATTTCAACTTTGGATTTATGGTAGATACGTCACACTTGGGTGGCGAGCAACGAGGCTGGTCCTCCACGTCTCTGCTTTCCGTTGCAGCTCAGCGAACGATCTGCAATTATATATTAAAATATGATAAATAAAAAAGATATATAATAAAAAAAAAAAAGAAATGGAGAGATATTTACCAGCAATAAAATTTTAACAACTTATATATCGACATTCTAATAGCAAAGTGCCTAACTCCATTTTTGTTTATTTTTCAGGAGAGCCGAAAAACATTTCATTGTCATTGTTAGAGCCACTGTTTAACACTTTTCGTGCGGCAACTTTTCGAACAGAAAATACAAAAAAAAAATGATTTTCGAAAAAAAGTGGAGTTAGATAGACACTTTTCTACTGAGAGCGTCGATATACAGTATTTATGCGCGAAACTTCAGAAATATCCAATAAGCGACATGGACTTTTGGATCTCTTTTCACTTTTTTTTCTTTTTTTTTATTAAAAAACACTTTTTTCACATTCACACACGCATACACACACAGTCTTTTCGGCAACTTAGGCCATTAAGGCTTTAAACGATACTCGTTATTTGTAAATATATCTATTGGGGTCCAGGCATTCTTATTTAAGCCATTTGGTATCCAAATGGCTTAAATAAAACATCGGACTGCCTGGGATTCGAATCCTCGACCTTTGGTAAACAAGGCAGGCGCGCTACCAACTACGCCAAACCCGAGGGCTTTCACAACTTTATTTTATAGATAAATTAAATTTTTTTTGCTTTGTTATTAAAACAAAGATCTCCTGAAAGTAAAGAACGTTTTGTGCTAGCGAGTGCACATTGTTACTGGTGATGAGACTTGTATTTCGCACATCACTGCAGAAACAAAACGCTAATCAATGGAATGGCACCATTCAAATTCTCCAAAAAAAAAAAAAAAAAAACGAAAAAAGTCAAACAAATTTTTGAGCACCAGAAAGGTTATTGCTATGGCTTGGCGGCAGGGACGTCATTTGAGGGGGGGGGGCAGGGGGGCATTTGTCCCCCTCAAGGTTTTGGAAGAAAATAGTAAATCCTGAACTTAGCCCCTACATACACTCTCTCTTTATAAATAAGTATAGAAGATGGGATAGATAAGAATATAGAGATATATATACGTTTATATGTAGGCCTATATAAATTAAGTAGCACAGGAAGCAAGGGCGGATACAAGAGGAGTTTTAATATAAAATTTTAAAAATTAATACTTAAAAATTGTGAATTGTATATATATTCTGGTAAACAAGTACAGAATGCATCTTTAAATTGTGAAAGAAAGAAAAAATTGTGTCCTGTGCGACCAGTCACACCAGATTATCTCCCCCCCCCTCGAGAAACTCCTCTGAATCCGCTCTTGAAGGGAAGTAAAAAAAATTTTGCCCCCCCTTTAAACTTATGTATTCTTTACAATATTAGCGAATATTAATGAAAATTTTTTTGTTTATTTTATTAAAATACTAATCATATCCCTAGACGCCCGCCATGATCTAAGAGCGGGGCTCACCGCAGGCGGGTGGCGCGGCTCGCATTTTTTAGTATTAATAAATAACTTCGACCCCTTAATCCCACTTTAATATCTTAGAGTGCAGTCAAAAGTTTTGCATATAGCTGTTAAAATTAAATTCAAAGTTGAGTCAGACAAATTAAAAAAAAAAATTCTTAAGTAGTGGTAGTTCCGTATGTATTTATTTTAATTACAGGCTGCTGCACCTCTCCTGGCCTAATATTTATTTTTTCTGAATGAGTCCATCCGGGATGCCAGGCCAAAAGGGGAACAAAAAAGGGACTTCTAAGATGACTAAAATAGATCAAAATAAATAAAATAATCACCCAGGCGGTTGGCTCCAGGGTGCATTCATTTCATGCTTCCTGTCAATATATGGGAAGAAATAAACTGATAAAATTTCCTAAAATATTTTTTAAAAATTGAGTTTTTAAAAAAGAAATGGGAGAGAAATGCTCTGAAGCAGATCGCGGATGTTTTGTGACTAACAGAGAACGATCCGTGTAATTTTTTCATTAAATAAATCGATTAAGAAAATAAAAATAGCATAATGTAATAAAAAATAATTCCTTCAGGCTTGTTTTTAATTTGGAAAAATCTCGGTTAAATGGCTCCGAGGAATCAGGTGTGGGACGTCCCCCGCTGCCAGCGGTAAGTGATTTAAATGTATAAAGAAATTAAACCCTAATTGATCTCTAAATCCGAGTAGGAAAATTAAAAAAAAAAATCTTGATAAATGTTAGAAAATGTATTATTTTTCTTATGCCTGTAATTTAGTAGTAGCCTACCTCTATAAGGACTGAGGCTCTCCCCGTGCAGGTTGTTGTTGAAGATGGACCCTCTGGGCAGCTGGGCATGTCGGAAGGAGCCACAGGGCGTCACCACAGCGCTCAGCCGATCTGAAAAAAATTACAAATCAAGTCTTATATATTCAATAATGATAAAATGTAAGGTAGAGCCTAACGAACCCCAGGGAGGACGTACCTAAGTTAAATAGCCAAACTAATTGTCAACAATTCATTCACTTGGTTTTTAGAAAATTTCCATCTCATCATATAAATTTATTAATCATGCTACTGCCCTTGTTTTGCCCTAATTTGAAATTCACCTCTCGAACAATAGTATTTATGGTAAAAGATAAATTTACTATCAATATTTTGCAAAGGCTAAAAAACTCCTCCTTGTCTATTAAAAATTGACAAATGCTTAAATTTTTTTTTTTTTAATAAAAACAAGAAAAAATTGCCGTGGTCATTTGAACTTGATGTCATGTTCTTTATAAACTTAAGATAATTGTCTTTTAGGCTTCTCTTCAAGGTGAATAAGAATTGCCTTTTGAAAAATAAATAAGAGAAAGTAAAAACAGAGCCGAAGCCAGACAATTATTTCGAGGGCAGGTGGGGGGAGAAGTGGACGATTTATTTAGTAGGCCTATATTTTTTAAAAGTCAGCCGCTCCTCTCGGGAAGATATTTATATAGATTACTTTCATAAATATAATCCAATTACTAAAAAAACCTTTTATTTAATTAGCCTTTTTGAAATGACTATATCATTATTGCCAAGTTAAACATATTATATTTAATTGAAACAAACGTTTGAATAAATGTAGATAATAAATTAAACAGTAAATAAATAAAGCACCAATCAAATCAAATATTATACAAGTGCAAATCTGAATTTACTCCATTCTAAAATAAATAATAGCAATATACGCGTAAGCGGAGTAAATGACTGTTTTGAGGAATTCCCCCCGCTCTGGTTTGTGTAATGTTTTTGCTATCTTGGTAATGGTAAGAGATAAATAATGCATTTCTTTCTTCCGTGTTGATAAAATTATCATTTAGCAGAAATATGACGTGAAAAAGTGTTGTTTGTATATGCCTATTACCCCTTCAGCCCTCTCATCTCTTATATTGATAGGCCACTGCTATGAGAATGGATTAAATTAAATTAAATATTATCTAGCAGGCCTTCTCCATGGTAATACAAAATTTAGTAATATTAAAAATAGATTAAAAAAAAAAACTCACAAGTCGCAAAAGAAAAAAATGGCAAATAGGCAACGGAATATGTTTGTTTGGAAAGAGGTTGCCTAACTACAAGGCGCTCTCAAAGAATTTCTTAATTAGACCGGAAGAAAGAAAGAAGAAAATAAATGTTTTCGCTCCTTTGATTCAAAGATTACACAAGTCAACAAAGAAACTTTTTTTTTTTGGTGCATTGAAATTTTAGATCTATTCCTGGGTAAATGGGTAGCCATTATTCCAAAAATACCATCAGTTTTTACACACATCAGCTCTAGTTTAAATATAGAGAAAAATAAGTTTTAGGCTAATAGAAAAATGGGCTCTAATTTTGAATTTTCTAGATTTCTTTAAGACATACCCCTTAAAAATAATCAGATAGTTGAAATACAGAGAAATATAAACTTTCAGCCCAATCGCAGGTTGTTTAGTTGTGCAAAACACGACTAAAGAAAAATCGAATTGTTTCAGTAACTTTGGACACCCCTAATAGAATTTTTACCATCCATGAATGCAAAAAAACATATTTTTACTAGGCTCCGATCGAAACAAGATTTAAAGCCGAAACCGAAACCGAATTTCGGCCAAAACCGAAATTTATATTTCCTATAAAAAATTCATATCATTTTACCTTTTTTTTTTTTTTTTTTGAAATTTTTTCCGCCTGCGAAAGTTTCGGCTACTTTTTGGCTGAAACCAAAACTACGGTCGAAACCGGGATTTTTAGCCTAAACCGTAACCGAAACCAAATATTCGGTTGATTCCTAATATTTACTATATTCTATAATTCTTTAACTTTACAAAAAAACATTGGTGAAAATCTGTTAATTATTAACGAATTCAGCAGGTAAAAATTCTATTAAGGGTTTACAAAAATTAAAAAAAAAAAAAAAATAGATTTTTCTAAACTTTTAACCGGGTTTTGCTCCAAATTTTTAAGAGATAACTTTTAAAAGTATCTAGAAAATTCAAAATAAGAGCCGCTTTAGAGCACATTTTCTATAAACTATATCTCTAAAACTAGAACTGATTGGGAAAAACTGATGCCATTTTTTATGTATTATATATTTATAAATAGCAAAGTACTATGATCGAGATCCCAGCTGAAAATTCTCCGACACTAAAATCAATGTTGGCCTGTGTTTTCTTTTAAAGTTAACTTATTTAAATAAATAAGGAGGGGGTCTAAATGGCCATAGATCCCGAAAAAGACTTTAAATTAAAATAAAAAAAAAGTTAAATTTCAAATATATAGAATTTTGTTTGTGTAAGGTCTTTTTTGATATCTAAGGCCATCCTTATTTATTTCAAATTATTGGTAGCCCAATTCAATAGAAATAAATGTTTCTCGCTTAGGATGGAAAGCGAACCCGGGACCCTGGGCAGGAGAAGCTAATGTCTTCTCACTGGATCACGGGCTATTCTATTAATTAATAGAGCTTAAAGCTACGATGATGGTCTTACCAGCAGGTGCGAGGAAGAAGACATCACTGTTAAGTCGATAGGCAGGGCTAGGAATAGGTTTGCCTCGAAAAGTCCCGGGCACGGAGGGGGGCACTGATGGTACTGAGGGCACCGAGGGCACACGTGTTGCCACGCACAGGTCCAGGTCGCTCAGCACTGCCAACAAGAACACATGTATAGCATTAGAACAAGCAATTCATTCATTCATGTCGCTATTTAGGTCTCTCTAAATATCGCCGCGCCTCCCAAATCATTGCCAAAAGAAAATCTACTCTCATTTGGACATTTTAATATTCCATTATGTAGGTGGCAAATTATTGCTACTCAAAATTTAAACTGAGTAGCAGTAAAAAGGTCAGTATAAAACAAGCGTGGATGGAAATATTTAGGTGAAATTAATTTAGGCTTCCGATTATTTAGAATTGAATACCAAATGAAAAATGTGGTTTCAAAAGTCAAGTTTTCTTTTCATAAATTATGTAAAAAGCTAAAAATTTAATGTTTTCACAAATTCTGCTTTCTTAATTTGTTTTTTTCAATATACTGTAGAATTTCATACAAAAAAAAAAATATAATAAAAAAACTTTTAAAAAAAAATGCTTTTATTTAAATCTGATCTAAAAGAGAGAAATTAATTTAATTGTTCTTGTTAAAATTGTTGATTATTTATGACTTAAAATAAAAGCGTGGGGCGCACATTGATAGTTTAAGGAATTATATATACTTAGAGCCTCGGAATCATTTCGAAGTGCCCCACGCTTTTATTTTAAGTCATAAATATTCAACAATTTTAACAAGAACAATTAAATTATTTCTCTCTTTTTAGTTCAATTTAAATAAAAGCATTTTTTTAAAAGTTTTTTATTATATTTTTATTTTAAACTTTTTAGTCTTTTTTATTATAGAGCATTAAAAAAAGAAGGCAGAATGTGTGAAATAAAGTACCACATTAGTTTAGTATATTTTGATAAAAATGGGAATATCATTGTTGTCATCAAAAATGACACTTTTTTTTTAAACATTCACACTTTTTTCTCATTCACACTCACATTCACACGCACACATTTACACAGTCTTTTCGGCAACTTATAAGACTTTATACGATAACCGTTGTATAAGATAATATCTAAGGGGCTCCAGGCATTTCTATTTAAGTCATTTGGTATCCAAATGCCTTAAATAAAATCATCGGATTGCCTGGGGTCCGAACTCGCGACGTTCGGTATAGAAGGTAGGCACACTACCAACTACTCCAAGCCCCGTGGGCAAAAATGACACTTAAATATCAAATTTCACACCTCTAGCTTCGGGAAGTGTCCTAGACAAAGACTTAAAGTTGGTGAACTTGAAAGAGTAAGTTAAATAAAAGCATTTAAAAAAGAGGTTTCATCATTTTTACTAAACGCCAGCCAGAATTTTAAAAATATGAATTCTGAATGAAGGTGTTTTTTAATATTATAACAACCTGGTCAAAAATAATCATCAATTATTTTAATAATAATATCATACTGGAGGATTCGTGATGCGCTAAAAATCCTCCAGTATGATATTATTATTAAAATAATTCATAATTATTTTTTGCCATGTTGTTATAATATTAAAAAAAACACCTTCATTCAGAATTCATATTTCTTCCCCGAGGGAAAAAAACATGTGAAGTGTTATATCGTGAAAAAAAATTAACGTTATTTTTAATGCTAAAATAAAACTTTTAAGCTGTTAAGTGCTTGGATATAATATTATTTCAGATTCATTTTTTTACTCTCTCTTCACTTTTGTTCGACAGACATAAGTTTTTTTTTTTTTTTTTTTTTTTTTGTTAACTCTTGAGAAGTTATTGATTTCAAACAGACCATCATCAAATCTAAAAGTTTGCTTTTGTTTTCTTCATCCATAATTTATAATGGATTTTTTTTTATTTACTATGTTATATTTCAGATTGCATGTGATAAGAGCAGAGGGAAAAAAAGGGATTTTTCAAGTTGACTGGTGATTTTATTCATAATTAAGCCTTTTAATTTTCCATTAATATATCACACAAACACAAACACAGGACTGTTTGCATATGCATTGGGGGAGATTGAGATAGAGAGAACGAGATGGCAAATTTTAGTTATTGAAACGAATAAAAAACGATAAATATCACAATTAAAATATAAGCTAATTCAAAATGAGTCACCAGTATTGTTGAAATTTACGAGTAGTCGCTCTGTGGAATTATATCATAGGTAGTTAAGACAATAAAAGGATCCTTTTTTTTGTTGATAAAGTGGTCCTTTTTTGTTACTAGTTCGTTAACTATACATGAAAAACAGGCAAACAGTCCCAAGACCGTGGCCGAGAGTTTTTTAAATTTATTCTTGATTGTAGGCCTGAGAATTCAATGTCAAAATCCAAGAGTAATCGAATTCCGAACAGTCAGATAAAAATTTGTTTACACCATTGGTTTATAAATAAAATATATAAAAATTTTTATCATAGTCTATTAATTACTAGTCTATTTATTCATTAATGTTTAGAAACTAATACTTCTGAAGTGATTTTCATGGGATGCGTTCCCGTTTCCTCACTCAGGAGGAGGCATCACTGATAGAGTAAGAAACTGTTTTTTAATCTTGGTTGTTTTCAAATCAGGATCATAAGCTTTTATCTCCTCCGCTGATCACTTCCTCATATATAAGTGTAATTTTTTAAAGTCATCAGATGTCGAAAGGCTTACTATTTTTTTTTTTTTATTATTATTAGACATGACTGTTCTTAGGTCTTACAAAAAGAAGAGAAAAAGAAGTTTCTTTAAATGTGTGCCATTGTAAAAAAATCAGTAAAAATTTATGGGTCTGTTAAATTATTAACATTAAAAATTTGAACTGCCTGGCCGGGAAAAAAATAACCAGAAGAGATCTTTGTTTTAAAGCAAGGACAGGCAGTGCTGAACTTATGGATGTGTGGGCCAGAGAATGACAGTGGCTATTGGAATTCATTTATACAGATTTTTTTACATAGGCCTAATATATTAGCCTACAAATGTACATTATAGTTATAATGTTCGTAGAGCCTAAAAATGATTTAAAATAAACTAAAAACTAAACTGAGATCTAACAAATAGAATAAAATTCCCTATGATATCCGGATCTATGCCATTCTAACTAAACAACCGTTTTTATAAAAATTTGAAAAATCAGTTCAAAATTCTTATTATCACCTTCAGGTCTATTCTCTAAAAAACAGGCGTTAAAATTTAAAATAAACAAATGGGTGTTAAAAAGTAATGTAAGCGTTAAAAAATGCTATTCAAAATCACTTCCTTGCCTCAAATAGCTATTCTTTAAACAAAAACTTTAAAGCCAAAGCGTTAACATTTAGTAAATAATGTTAAAAATTAATGTCATGTCTAGGAGTGGCTTTAATATTTTAACGTCGTGTTTAAAATGAACATGGCGTCTCTAAACTAAAAAGTAAGGTTATGATTTTGATAGCTTTTAAATAAAAGCAGCCCACGGGTGTGTAGAGGTTAGCGTGCTAACCTCATATACCAAACGTCCGGGTTCGGACCCCAGGCAGTCCGATGATTTTATTTAAGCCATCTGGATACCAGATGGCTTAAATAAAAATGCCTGGACCCTAATATATAAATTCATAAATAACGGTTATCGTAAATGTCTTATATGGCCTGAGCTGCCGAAAAGACAGTGTGAATGTGTGTGGAGTGTGAGTGTGAATGAGAAAAAAGTGTGAATGTTTTTGTCTTAAAAAAAAAAATAAATAAATAAAAGCAACATTTTAACGTTGATGTTAAAACTTTGTTTAGAGAATAGCATTTTTTTAACGCTGTTTGTTTCTACATTATTTTTAACATCCATTTGACCAAATGGCTTAAATAAGAATGTCTGGACCCATAATATGTGTATATTATCAATAACGGATATCGTTAAAGTCTTATATGGCCTGAGTTGCCGAAAAGACTGTGTGAATGTGTGTGTGAATGAGAAACAAGTGTGTGTTAAAAAAAAAACATCCATTTATTTATTTTAAATTTTAACGCCTGGTTTTAGAGAATAGACGCCACCCATTAGGTGATTTTGTTTAAGCCTCTGAGATGCAACTCAACAGGTAGACACGCAGAAAAATATTACAGTTGTGTTCAGTTCCCAGATGTCCGAAAGCAAAATAAGAATGAATTATTAATTAATATTAATATTTTTCAGAACGTCTAGGAGTAGCGCTGGTTGCATTTCACAGGCGTAAACAAACTCTTAGTTCGCGAAACATTGCAGCGAGTTGTTTAGACCCCGAAACGTTTAAAAGATCTTTATTTTTTGTCCTCCTTAATTATCATACGAGAAAATAGTAATAGTATTATTATTTTAGAAGAGCGATTTTCGGTCATTAAAGATGAAAATTTAAAAAATTTAAAAGATAGAATTGTTAAGTGGAAAGTAAATGGCGACATGTTAAAAGAATTCCATTAATTCATGAAGATAAAACAAGCGAATTGAAATCAGCAATTTGTTTTTGTCTGTCCTTCGACAAATGGAATTTGAGCAAAATGGAATTTTAATTTATTTGTTTATCACACCAAACACCATTTCGATATATGGTTTATTTTAAAAACTCATGAATGCAAAAAAAAAATTCGCTAATGTTTTATAAATAAATCCCTATTTCAATCTCAAAATAATTGTTTTTTTTTTTCTATATAGGAGTAATAGCTAGAGATAAATTTTTTAATTCATAAAATTAATTAATTTTTAGGGAGAAATGATTTGTTATTTAGAAAGTAATTAATAACAATTCAATTGTTATGGCAGAGGTCACGAAAAATTTCAAAAAGAATCCATAACCATTTCGCAACCCTTTTGAGTGGTAATAGTATTATATGAAGTAGTAGGTGTTAAGGTTTAAGGGCGCCTTCCACTACCAGAGGCCATTCGCTCCACGACATCTCTTCATACTAGTATATTATTTTAAGAGAGAAGGAAAAAAAAACAGGAGAGTCTTGAAGGGATTCTCTTAGCGGATTATAGCCTACTCCTTTCCAAATGTATGTCAAGGAGAAAGAGAGGGAATATAATATTTTTGTTAGAGATGGATTTAATAATACTTGAAATCGTGTTCCACAAAGTTTTCAAATCCGAGCAAAACCTTTTTAAATTTAATTAAGTTCGTAGTATTTCTCTCTCCATTAAAATGCAACAAAAAAAAATGTTCTTTCTAAATTCAATAAAAACCAAATGCATCTCTGACTGAGAAAGAGGGAAAAAAAATTCATTGACTGTAAATTAATTTAAACATATGAAACGGGAATGAGATATCGAAAAAGACTATAAAATATGTATCGAAATGTTTGCAATTCCGTATATATTATAAGCGAAGAATGTGGTTTGTTTCCCGTGCTAGCGATAAAATAAATATAATCAAACTTAGAAAGGCTTATACATTTCTTTTGTATATAATATTCCCCTATATTGGCACCTCCGAAAAGAGAGTTAGCTATAAGAAGAAGAATAAAGTGTCCAAAGCCGAGAGCTCAAAAAATCGCTTTAATACAAAGTTTTAAGAGTCTTAGAAATCACGAATTTTTACTTTTTTTACGCCGTTTAGTGACGATAACAAAAATTAATTAAAATAAACTTCTCTTTAATTCCTTTATTCAGGATCGACATACAGAGGCGTACAGAAGGGGGGGGGATCCGCCCCAGGCCCCCAAATATTTGTTTTTGAGAGGCCCTGGGGCAGCGGAAAAATTTCGTTTCCCGCAAAAAAAAAAGGTAAAATAATTTCCACCGGAGGGGAAAAAATTTTCCGCAGGGTGGAAAAATAAAGTTTCGAAAAAAATTTTTTCGCAAGGCGGCAAAAATTTCGTCTCCCCTAGGTAAAATAATTTTCACAGCAGAGGGAAAAAATTTTCCTCATGGTGGAAAATTGAAGTTTCGAAAAAAAAAAATATTCACAAGGAACCGGGGCTCAAGTAAAACGGAAGAATTTGGATTTAAAAAAAAAATGTTAATAAAAATTTGTCTTCAAACATCTGAATAGCATCTTAATTTATTAGAAGAGCAAAAATTCGATTATAATTGGGAACAGTAGTTGTCAGAATCAAAAATCTGGGTTATCAAATACTCGTAGAATACGAAAAATAGAAGAAAATATAATTAAAAATTATTAAAAAAAAAATAAATAAATGAAAGGTCATCCCTTCTATATTAGATAATCTGGAATCTGTAGCGATTTTTTTGAATTATTAAGTAATTATAGATCAATATAATAAATACATTCAAATATAATAATTTAATGTAAAAACCCAGGGATATACTATAGTACCTATTAAATTCTTTGTCTTTTTCAAAGATTAAAAAATATAGATCAGACCGAAAAGGGCTTGAAAAGGAGGGACTAGCACATTAGGAGCAAAAAGAATTATCCCTAAGTGCTCATTAGAAATCAGTACCTGACCGGACTAACTTGACTATGTATATTCATCATACCTATAATTAAAAACAGAGTAAATCTAAATAATAAATATCACATAAAAAGCCATTTTACTTTCTCGTACCCTATATATGAAATATATAGAGAGAGAGAAGTATTGCGATCATGTCAAAAAAAATTCGATGTCGAGATTTTGATGGATATACATGTTTTGAGGTCCCCTGAGTCCAAAAATGTGGGTCCCGCAAATTGGTCTGTGTGTGTGTGTGTGTGTGTGTGTGTGTGTGTGTGTGTGTGTGGACAGATTTTTAGCATGAAGGAGTTGAGCTAGCGGATTGAAATTTTATATTTAACTTAGGTACCTTTGAAGAATCTCAAAATAAGCTTTTGAACAAAATCGGCCAAAAAGTACTAGTACTTTACTGATGTACTTTTTCAGTTTTTTTTCGATTTTCTCAAAATTCCCTCCAAGGATTTTTTTTAAAATTCATAAATGAACTATTTTTTAGATGCTCTTTAAAATGTATATTCTCATTTTGCCGTTGAAATCTTCTGAAGACCACTTTACTCTTGTTCTTCATAGGAAAGATAGAAATGGTTGCCATGGTAACGGAATTTAAATCTTTTTCTTTTTATTAGATTAAAAATCAATTATTATTTAAATTCCCATTTTTTTTAAATTTATTTGTGTCTTTAATTGTTTCAAAGAAAACATATATGTCTCTCTCTCACTTGCAAACATTATCGTCTCTCTCTACTCTTTTTAAATTCCCTTTCCACCTTATCTTCGCATAGGAACAATGTTAATTTCCTATAGGGATTTGTATGTTAATTTCGATTCAAAAGGGGGTCCCCTTTAGAACTTTTAGGCATTTAAAATTTTTTTTTCCAATTCTTATGAAATTTTGTATTTATTTACGATTCTACAGTATATTGTGTATAAAATGTCCAAATATGAGATTAAAATTTTGAAAAACAACCATAGTTTATTTGAAGCAGTCAACATTTAAAATGCAAGTTTGAAACTAAGGTGCTATCGGAAACTAAATATATCTCGACACAAAAAATCTGGTGTGACCAGCACGGTGCACAACTTTCTTACCGAAGGGTAAGAGAAAGTTGTGTGCTGTGCGCCAGTCACACCAGATTTTTTTGAGTATGAACACTTTTGAAATAAATTTTGCGTTTAGAAAATTATCAATAGAATGAAAAAATTATTTTGATTATAACATTAGAGGACATAAATATGTATGTAGTATCACTGTATATATTATCATAGCTGTTGTTAACAATCTTGCACGCATTCGGCGCTCGGGTGGGACACGCATCCAATTCATCCCCTTCCCTCTTTTTGTCTTGTTCAATATATATTTTGAAAATGGAATATCTAGTCAATATTTAGATATTTGCAGTAACAACATATTTTTACATATAGACCTATCCTAAAAATAAAATCAATGTGAAATTGGATTGGGATACGTTGACGATTAATTGATTAATTTATAACAAACCCCGGGACGGAAGTCTATCCAATTTATTAATGGAGGGGAGAGAATGTATTGGAGAAAATGTCAAGAGAGTTTTCAATTCAACTTAAGACAGCCAATATTCGCTGTTTATCAAATCTTTTTTTTACTTTCTCTTACCTCTATATATGTTAATATATATAGAGAGTAAGTATTCGAATCATGTAAAAAATTCGATGTCGAGATTTTGATGGATATACACGTTTTGAGGTCCCCTGAATCCAAAAAAGTGGTTTTCGTGACATGGCTCTGTCTGTGTGTCTGTGAACAAAATATCTCAAGAACGGAAAGCTAGGAGGTTGAAATTTTATCACTCCCAGTGTGACAGGAAGCTTTTGAACAAAATCGACCAAAAAGTACTAGCATTTTACTGATGTACTTTTTCAGTTTTTTTTTTTTCGATAGAAATTGATTTTATTTTTATCTGAATTTGTTTTTCCTGGCTGCCATCTACTATCCAAATTTATTATTAACGGTGGGGGACGTTCCACACGCACGGAGCCACCAATCCAAGATTTGGCATTGCTTAACATCATCGATCTTGGTGGCTGTTGCTTTTTTCTATTTGCCAGGCCCCCGGACTAAATGTAAACTTTATTTAAAGAGAAAAGGGAATCTTTAAAACGACTATATTAAGATTAATAGTTATTTAAAATACTCTTAGTTGTTAAATATTTATTATTATAGCCTTGTTGATAGTCTAAATAGAGGCGAAACATTAACCAGAGAGACTCAAATGAAATAATATTTAGCTGAGAGTCTATTATTTATTTAGAAGTGGTGTTTGGGGCTGTAGATTAAATATTGATAGGAGTCTCAGCCAAGTAAATAAAAGCCAAGTGATTTAATTCAGTTGAGACCTTTCGGGTCAATTTATTGCCTTGTCTTCAATCTACACATCACATATACATGTAGGATTACATGGCCGCAATATAGAGAACGACTGCCAGAATTAATTAAAATTTAGGAATTAATTAAATTAGAAATTAATGAAAAAAAAACAAACAAACAAAGATTTATTTTCTAAATATATTAAAAAAAAAAAGCGAAATCGTCTTTTATACAAGCAATCCCAGTATAACACGGTTTTAGAATTGAAGAAAAGAACCACGTAACATTACAGTCGCGGGTTCGGACCCCAGGCAGTTCGATGATTTTATTTAAGCCATTTGATAAGAATGCCTGGACCCCAAATACATATATATTCAAATATGACCTGAGTTGCCGAAGAGACTGTGTGAATGTGTGTGTGTGTGTGTGTGTGGAATGAGAAAAAAGTGTGTGTTAAAAAAAACACGTCCACTTGAACACGGTTTTATTCCTACACTGTGTGAGAGAAATCCCCAACCTATGGAATATGCTAAAATAATTTAGGCAACGGGTTATTTAATATTATAATAATAAGCTTTTCTTTAATAAAGATATATGAGGGGCTTTGCCCTCGGGCTTGGCGTAGTTGGTAGTGGGCCTTCCTTGTATACCAAGGGTCGAGGGTTCAGGTCCCAGGCAGTTAGATGATTTTATTTAAGCCATTTGGATACTAAATGATATTTTGATATTTTAAATTTTATATTCAGATTTTTAGATTTTTTTTTTTTTTCCTTCCTTTACTTTCTCTTACCTATGTATATATGTAATATATATATAGAGAGAAAGTATTGGATTCATGTCAAAAATTCGATGTCGAGATTTTGATGGATCTTCACGTTTTGAGGTCCCCTGAATCCAAAAAAGTGGTTTTCGCGACATGGTCTGTCTGTGTGTGGGTGTGTGGGTGTGTGGGTGGGTGGGTGTGTGTGTGTACAATTTTAAGCATGAAGGAATTGAGCTAGGAGGTTGAAATTTTATATTTAAGTTAAACACCCCCGGGACCGGAAAAGTAAGCTTTTAATCAAAATCGGCCAAAGAGTACTAGTACTTTACTGATGTACTTTTTCAGTTTTTTTCGATTTTCTCAAAATTTGCTCCAACGATTTTTTTTAAAATTCAAAAATCAATTATTTTTTAGATGCTCTTTAAAATGTATATTCTCATTTTGTGATTGAAATCTTCTGAAGACCACTTTACTCTTGTATTTCATAGGAAAGATAGGAGAAATGGTTGCCATGGTAACAAAATATAAATATTTTCCCATACTTATAAATTTTACATCTTGAATTCAAATGTTCCCTACTGTCGGAAACTAAATACATGTCGACACAAAAAATCTGGTGTGACAAGCACAGTACACAACTTTCGATTACCGAAGGTAAGAGAAAGTTGTGTGCTGTGCGCCAGTCACACCAGATTTTTAAATTTTATATCAAGATTCTTTTTGGACTTTTAGATCCTTTCTTCAGATATTTGTTTTTCATTAAGGAACTGCTAATTTGAACCAATTATTTTTCAGATATTTTATTTGCCTGATGATGCTCAACGAGTGATTGAATGACACAGATCTGGTCATTCAATGTGACCAGTCATCAGGCAAATAAAATTTCTGAAAAATAATTTTGCTTCAAATTATTTTTAAAAAATTGCACTTACAACCTGCATCTAGATACCAAATGGCTTAAATAAGAATGTCTGGACCCCAATATTTTAATAATAACGGCTATCGTATAAAGTCTTATATGGCCTAAGTTGCCGAAAAGACTGTCTGCATTCTATCCCAAGGGTGTGAACTCGAGTGTGAATGATTTTTTTTTTTTTTTGTTCGCAATAAAAGTTTTCTCTACTATTTATCAATTCATTAATAAATTTTTTGATTAATTTCTTGATCGGACTTTTAAATCTTTCTAGCAATTAACAAATAAGTAAGTCCCGAGTCGGATCTGGAGCAATTGATTCAAATAGTTTGAGCAAACAAAAAAGAATAGATGCACTCCATGGTAGGTATCAGTCTTGAAAGAATTTACTAATTATATTATACCCTAGTAATATCTAAAAGAAAAGTCTCTTTCTTTCTTTTAATAAAGAATTCATAATATCTATACTATCTGAAACCCTACGCTATAAAAACACAAAGACGGACGGGAATAAAAAGAGAAAATTCCTTTGTCTTTCAACCCTTTTGTCCTGATGACAGAAAAACTGTCGATAATGGAAAAGACAAACATATTTATTATATTATGCCTTTAGTCTCTTAAAATAAAAATTTCCTCTAAGATTTTTCCAATCCGGAACATATAAATCGAAGAGATTTTTATTTGAGAGAGAAGCTAAGTGAGAGATGCTTAACCTCGATCTCCCAGAATTCTGAGGGAGTCAAAAGTTTAATTTTAATTATCTCAAAATTCATGTGTGATTCTTAAAATAAATATATGCATTTGCCCGTAGCTGTTGTTTTGCCCTTATCTCTTTTTAAAAAGTTTTCAAATAGACCTAATTTTTTTTTTTAACCAATTATTTTTATATTTTCACCCAAATCATTGCAGTTAAGCAATGCCAACCGTATATGGTCTCAGCTGACGAGAGGGCAACTAAAAAAGTTTTTTATATTTAGGCCTATATAGACAAAAAAAAGATTTTTTAAATTTTATTTTTATTAATTGTAATAAATGGCATTATTTATGTTTAATAAGAGGGTAGAAATGAGAGATGCAGCTAAGGTTATTTCTTTATTCGTTTAATTCACAGAGTTGATGTTCCGGTTCCTGGTTTGAACCATCCTCAGAGCTGGCGAAAAGTCATTATGAAAGGGTCATAGTGGATTTTATACATTGTTTAACAATTCTTATATGGACCCTGTTATGCAATGGTGTGTCAAAGACCAAACATCGAGTTTTGAGAAAATCAACATTAAAGTTTTTTGTTTTCATTGGATTATATATAATTTTTGTTGTCAATTGTGCAAGTAACATTAAAAAGTTCCTCATTTTTTACAATTAATGAATTTCGAAAAACTTTATTTCCTCACACTCTTTCCTACACAAGAAATACATAATATTACACAAAATATAGAATAGATAGAAATTTTTTTAAACAATATAAGAAACACTTACAAATTGTATTTTCCCGGAGTTGTTAGGGCACAATACATTTATTATGTATTTTCTTTATGGGTGTTATTCATTGACTTGTTCAGTAGAATGTAAAATGTAAAACGTCTCGATTATAAATATATTTCTTTCAATATTTCTTAAAATATTTCTATAATTAAAAATTTAATCTTAAAATCTTCAATGTTATTTAAATTAAAACGAAATGTTGAAAGAAGAAATCTTTTCATCAAATCAATAAAAACAAATTTACATAGATATATAAAAATTCAAAAAATTTTCCCTTTTAAAAACAAAATGTATTTTTCCCTCAAAAATTCTCTTATAAAAACCCCCCTTGAATACGTGAGATCGGCCAAGAGTATAGCAGAGAATCAAATGAATATTTCACAACATTTCGAAAACCCCTACACGTCCTCAGCACATCTGGAGGCCAGGTCACCAATAACCCCATCATATATGCCGCTCAACCCTTCACAATCCGTATGAAAGTTAATTGCCCGGTCACCAAATAATTTGATGTAGCAATTTTCTGATGTTGTTCTTTTGTTGTAATTAGGCTCAAACGACAGTATTTCCACATTATCTAAATCGAATGTGGCCATTATCAACGCAATGTATGCTCAGAGCGGTAGACCTCTTGCCCTTTCTCACACTGTAATCATGTTCATACAAGCGTATAGATAGTTTTCTGCCCGTTTGGCCAACATATACTGATCCGGGTGGGGGCAGTCCTTACACTTCAGCACGTACACAACACTATGTCTATTTTTGACTGTTATACGGTCTTTATTATTATATAAGTGTCTGAGATTATTTTGACACTTTGGGGCTAATCTTATGTTGTATTTTTTAAGGAGAGCTTTTTTTTGGGTTTTGTTTTTTTTTTTTTTTTTTTTTTTTTTTTTTTTTTTTGCTTTGATGATGAGGAAATAAAGTTTTCTCGAAACGCTCATTAATTGTAACAAAATCGAGGCTTTAATTTTGGCGCACCGCTTCCTTCCTTGTGCAAAATCAACACCACGACTTCGAGACATTAAATATAAATTTTTTTAGGACATATTTCATAAAAAATACTATTAATTAAAGCATTTGAAACAATATTCCGTGCTTAACTCAATTTTGAATTTTTTTTGGTCTTTGACACACCATTGCATAACAGGGTCCATATAATAAATATATACACAGTATGAAATGACCAGGTACATAAACCTGGTACGTAAACCTGATCATCTCATACTGTGTATATATTTATTATATAAGAATTGTTCAACAATGTATAAAATCCACTATGACACTTGCATAATGACTTTTCGCCAGCTCTGAGGATGGTTCAAACACGAAACCGAAACGTCAGCTGGGTGAATTAAACGAATAAAGAAATAACCTTAGCTGCATCTCTCATTTCTACTCTCTTAATAATTAATATAACATTTCAGCTATAAATTGTTTATGTAGTATTTGTTTTTTTTTTTTATAAATATGCTTATTATAATGTTATACTATTTTTATTTTTCCCTTAGTTTTTTATCATCTTTTGACCAAATCTCCGGATACGTGCAAGATTATAAAAGTGATGTTTAACTCACATGAGAGACGCTGATGCTGCAGATGACGGATGGGAGTTCTGAGTTCGAGTCTCGGCGAATCGCCGCCGCTATCAAATCGGCGTCTTTTAGCTTCAGCGACGGCCCGTAGTCCCGAATTCTGCAAGGATCCCCCTCCATGTACAAGAGAGGAAGAAGCCGTATGTAGAGGCGAGCCCTGAAGTAATTCTGGGACGGAGTCGGACAGACCAGCTACGCAAAGGGAGAAACATTCCTCGGATATTAAGAGCGCATCGTCCATCGCCCCTGCCGTTATCTATGAATTCCTCACAGCCCTTCTCAATGAAATATAGACATCCCACCCTCTCTCCCCTCTCCCTTTCATGCCATTTCAAGAGAAAATAACAACTGGAAAAATTACTAAATCAGCCCGAGTATCATCATCAACACCCTCGGAGATGAAGGGGAAAAGCGAACGAAACTCACTTGTGCGATTTCAAAGGGAAAATTCAATTTCATAAACGGCTAGTATTTTCAGTGAGAAAATGCTTAGAATTTCAAATCTATAACAAAATATACAAGGGCGCGTGAATTCCATTTGAATTCTCTAATCTTAAAAAAGAAATAATGAATAAACTAAGGGGGTGTGGGGAAATAAGGATGACACATTTCAGGCTATTTTCTAATTAGCGCATCGAATGGCTTGCCGATGATGTTGTAGACAAGCGGAGGAGGGATTACTGTACGAGAGAGAGTGATATTTATTTTAAATGTAATTTTATTTATTATAATTAACGAATTATTGGCATAAGGCCATCAGCCATTTTTGCCCTCAATAATATTAATTTATTTAATGGGGTATAAAAGTATACACTTCATAAATACGGGAGGGGCAGGATATAGGGGAGAGATATCATTTCCTCATAGCAATCTAAAAAAGAATTTGCTAGATTTAAGTCTATCTATAGATCTATATCTGGGTAATCGGGATGAGTTAAGAGTTGAATTTCTGAGATGGATCTGAATTTTCGGTCTTTGGTTCTAGTATAGTTTTACGCTGAAGCGTCATTTCAACTTTTGCTTGGGGAGAATTTTTTTTTTTAATTTCCCAAAAATTTTATTAGTCAAAAAATGTATCTGCTGTAACAAACTAAAAAGTCTATTTATCATCATTTTTAAGTCGAATTTTCACCAAGCTCAAACTTTAAAGTTCTTTTCCCTTTCCGGGTTGGTAAATTTAAATTAACGCGTTTGAAAGAAGAAACAAGACGTTTCGAAACGACTGATGGATGACAAGAATACCTTAGCTTAGGTAACTCTTGGTCGTAGATGTATACGTTCGAATATCTATGATCACAAGAGCCTTAAGAAAATGGAAATATTTTTTAATGGTTATTTGGTTGCATATATTCCAGGCGATTCGTCAGTTTAAGAAATAATCAGTAAAAATAAACAAATGACTAATGATGTTTCCCCCCCCCCCCCCCCCCTCTTGAGAGACTGCAAGATGAAATGGAAATTTTATTCAAGAATCCCTAAAATATAGGCCTAAATCCTTTAAAAAATTGATATGTAAAAATATTAAAATCTAATCATCATCCAATTTTAGTTTATTTCTTTCAATTCCAAATAAAAAAAAATCTCCCTTTTCTAATAAAATAATATTATAGGAAAAATCTGCCGAGTTTAGCGAATAATTTGAAGCCATTTGAATGAAATTTAAGTCATTTCTATACTCAGTAACAATTTTATTTGCGAGGGTCCAAAAATGACTCTCAAAAATTCTAATCCTTCTATACTAATTCAATCTATAAATTTGAAATATATGGTAACGACATCAGTAGGTAACCATTTGCCATTTGAGTTAAAAAGCTAAATAACAACATTTAATATTTGTATTACTTTTTTTTACTTACGCTCAAATAAAGCAAACTCCTTAACAAAAAATATAAAAAATGTATGAATAATCTATATCGACATCTTGTTATTTAGCTTTTTAGTGAAGAAATGTTGGCTGTGAGGAATTGATTAAGTGCTATGCAAGAAATAAGTGGAAAACCGCCGGAAATATTGAATAAATTAAACTTCTCTTAACAAGAAGTTTTGGCCAAATATTGAGCCATCTTTAGCTTTTTTATGCTATATAAAAATTATTTCCATTGACTTTGGTTAAAATTAGAGAGCGAATTTTAAGCAAAATGCTCATTGCTGAATTTTATAAGCAACCATTAGATATTTAATTTCTACACGAATTACGAAAAACTAAGTGTATTGAGATTGCATTTTTTATGCCTTTTTTGAGATTCATGCTTTTTTTCCCCTTCGTGCTTATTTGAACTTATTTTATGAATCTATATATATAATTCACTAATGTCTGTCTGTCTGTCTGTCTGTCTGTCCGTCTGTCCGTCTGTCTGTCACGCTCTATTTAGGCAACTTCCCGTTAGAATTTTGAAATGAAATTTTTTATACATAAATAGGACCTTCTCGGGATCACAGGAAAATTATTTTCATCCCGAAATTCCCATAACTTTTTGAGTTATTAATTTTTAAAGTTACGATTTCTCCCATAGGAAATGTATAGAGAAATATTTATGTATTCTTTTCATTTGTGTATTCCATGAATGTAAACAAATCCTCAAGCAGGCTCTGGATTGGAATAGGTAGTAATTCTTTTCTTTTCATTAGTAAGTAGCAAAGGCGAGGGTCCGCCCAGGTGGGCCCGAGCCAGCTGGAGGGGGTCCAGGGGCGGCCCCCTGTATAGATGCAAAGGGGGCGCCACGGGTTCTCATAATTAAGAAAGGCGAGGGTCCGCCGCCGGGCCCGAGCCGCTGGAGGGGGTCCAGGGGGCGGCCCCCGGCTAGGCGCGACCGCCGAAGGCGGGCGACGCGCTAGTATTTATAAAATTTTTAAAAATAATTCAAAACATTATTCAGCGAAAACGTTCATGTAAAGCAAATCCTTCGGCACCTGCGTAAATCGCGCCTTCCCTACTCTGTCTCGTGCCCCTGGACCCCCCTACTCTGGCTAGGGGCCCCCTGGACCCCTCTACTCTGGCTCGGGCTCCGCCTGCGGCGGACCCTCGCGGGGGGGGGGTAATCTGGTGGGACTGACCACTCACTTTCGATAATTTAAAGTTGCATTCTGTACTTGTTTATCAGAATATATAAAGTGGCGTCATTTGGGGGGGGAGGGAGGGGGCATTTGCCCCCCAAGGGCTCTGATTTTTATAAAATTTTATATTATTCTAAATAAAATACTCCAAAATACATCTACGAGTATACAAACTGTACAAAATTAAACAATTAATTAAATTAAATATGTTTTGGCCAAATTTGAGTACCCATTTGTAAGTAAATTTTAAGAAAAAAAAATGTTTGCCCCCTCCCCCAAGAAAAAGTTGAAATGACGCCACTGAATATACTCGTATATACAAATAAAATTTTAAAGTATTAATTTTTAAAATTTTATATTAAAATTAATTACATCCTTTACCCCCCCCCCCCCCTCCTCCTGTATCCGCCATTGATATGAGTAAAAGTTGCTTATGAGATGCTTTTTTTTATTATATGCTTATTGAACAACTTTTTATTCAAGATTTTTATGCCTTTTTAAGCACTTTTTTCATATTTTTATGCTTTTTGTCAGGTCTTTAGTTATAATTTGATATTTTACAATAAGAAGATAAAGGAGCAAACAGCCAGGTAGTTAGTCTCCACGAAATGAAACTCTCTGTTGAGGAAACAGTTTCGGTTTTAATGAAATGATAATGGTTATATTTCATTAAAACCGAAACTGTTTCCTCAACAGAGAGTTTCATTTCGTGGAGACTAACTACCTGGCTGTTTGCTCCTTTATCCTCTTATTGTTAAATACAACAGCCACTTTATTTCTTCAATTTGATATTTTATTTAATTTTAGTTATAATCTATTGGCTAACCAAAGTCAATGTAAATATTTTTTTAAAAATAGCTTATACAACTGAAGATGGTTGGCCGAAACGTCTTGTTAAGAGGAGTTTAATTAAGGGTTTTAATTGAATTGTTTGGTACCGTTCCCTTAGAAAAAAAAAATACCAATGTAGGGTTGCAAAACTCTAATGATTTCTTGAATTGGACTAAGCAGCCCGTGAAATATTATAAAAGAACTTAAAGGCTAAAAATAAAAAGGTTTAAAATAAAATTTGTAAATTTTTACAAAGACATAGATCGTCAGACATATCAAACATTTTGAAAAAGATTATTAGCTCTATAAGTATAAAAAAAAAAAAAACCTAAAATTTCTCTGATCCCGAAAGCAGTTTAAGTTTCTTTAACTATCCCCAAGCGAGGTGAAAAGTGTTGTGTAAAAAAAATAAAATCATAAAAGCCACCCTTCGTTTATTTTCCAGTTAATATGAATTTTTTATTTTGTTGGTTTCCCTTTTATCATCAACTTCATTAGACTAATAAAAAATTGAAAAGTTAAAAATTTTCTTAACTGTGTGAGGGTGAATTTCGGTTCGATTAACATTATGACCAACCAATAATAACTCCCTCTTGGAAAGAAACCTCGGCACCAATTTAGGGGTGGGATCTTTCTTTCCCCTCAGCTATTAAGTCACCCATCCAAGACTTTGTATGTTTTATTAGTCCCAAATTTATGTGTTGATCCTGAGTAAAAAAAAATAAAAAAACAAGAGAGCGGAAGTCGGATGGCATCGAAAGAGAAGGGGAGGGGGGAGGAGCCCTTTGCATTTAGGGTTTGCACCCTTCGACAAGTAAGGGAGAGAGACTTACGAAATTTGTGCCTGGCAAGTAGCCAAGCGTCCACCGACGCACCGCCGATGCTATTGTTGTTTATATTGTTGTTGATATTGTTGTTCTCTCTCTCGAGTGATGGTCGTGAATGGCGGAGTTGCCGGCGCCGTTCTTTTGAGGCCAGAGTGCATTCCTGCAACAGAAAAATCAACTAAATCAGCACCAAATAAAAACAACTTTATCAACAAATTTTTCTAAAAAATTTTTACACACTGATAAAATTTTTCTACGAGAAAGTGACAGAATTAGGCAGGACTGCACCAAGGAAAACTCGCCCGGGGCCAAGAGCATAATTTGCGTCCCCCCTACTTTTGCATCAGGATCAGAGAGTTTTTTCGAAGGGGTGGGGGATTCCGGATGATCCGAGAAGTATCCCCCCCCGCCCCCGCGCAAATGAATAAATTTTAAAGAAAATAAAAGTGTTTCTAATTTTATTGATAAAATCATGTTTCTCTCTATATTTTTCTTTATTATAATTTAAAATTTTTGGGGGTCGGGGAGGGAGGGGGTATGAAGTAGCAGGGCCGCAGACAGACTTGACGGGCCCCGGGGCTACTTACTAATACGGGCCCCCCCCCCAAAAAAAAAAACTTAAAGTTTTTTTTAGTATATAAAAGGCCTTCATGCCAACAATTTTTACACAGTTTTTGACGCAATTTTTGAAATACGGTAGTTATACATAGCTTACAAAATTTATTTAAATAAAGTTAATTAAAAATTTTTCAAAATTTCCTAAACAAAGAGTTACAATATTTTATCGAGGCCGGACAGAGGATTTCCGGGGGAATCTGGGGGTATGGAAAATTTTTTGAAAATTAGCCCTTGAAATCTGCGTTTTTAGCTATCCTGAGTCGTGAAAAAGATCAAACTTGATTTGAGCTTAAAGGGCCCGGGCCTCTGAGGAAAAAAATTTCAAGAAAATGATTTTTTTTTAATTGAAATTTTAAGATTTGAGCTTAAAGGGCCCGGGCTCCCTGAGGAAAAAATTTCAAGAAAATGATTTTTTTTTTAATTGAAATTTTAAGATTTGAGCTTAAAGGGCCCGGGCCCCCTGAGGAAAAAAATTTCAAGAAAATGATTTTTTTTTTTAATTGAAATTTTAACCATGAAAATTATTTTTTATTAGAATTTTAAGGTGGGAGCGCAATGGGCCCGGGGATATAGCCCCCCTGCCCCCCCGTCTGCGCCCTGGAAGTAGGTATCTATTCATATATTTTTAATAAACTCACAGGACCAACGTGAGACATGTTTAAATTATTATGAGGAATAATTTAATAAAGAATGCCTGGACCCCCAATATATGTATATTAATTAATAACGGATATCGTACATGTCTTATATGGCCTGAGTTGCCGAAAAGACAGTGTGAATGTGTGTGTGAGTGTGAATAAAAAAAAATAATAATTTAATAACCCATATACCTGGTATTAATATATTAACTTGAATATTTTAGGTAAAATGCACATTTACGAATTTGATAATCTTTTCAATTATAAATATCCCGAAAAGCACATATTTGTTTGCACCTCAGGGTGTCAGAGAACAATTCGATTCAGAAATAAACATACTGTAGCTCTCTATTGGATTTTGATATTGGAAAATAAAGTGGAAATTTCCAGATATATTTATAGATAAATTTTATCGAATTTAAAAGACCGCGGGTTATTTGCACATTTGTTTTGAAAATTTTATTTTCCTCAACTCTATAAGAACTACATCAGATGTCCATTAATTTTTAAACAAAATATAAAGTTATACTATATAGAATTGTAAATAACTTTTAAGTAGAGTTTCGAGACTACCCCACTGTATTGTTATTTTTGGAAGAACAGTTAATAATTATTGGCGAAAAAAAGTGAGAAAATTTTAAAAAATAGGTTACAATCATTTTAAATATAAATTGCGATTTTTGTTATCTCCCTTGACCTTTTGACCGGCACTAGAAATAGTGATTTTTTTTTTAATAAAATAAATATCAAAAGTCATCTAGCATTTATTATTTCAGGTAATAAATTTCAAAATTCACTTCTATCGAGGGGAAATCGATATATTGATATTATATTCAACTTTTTCATAAATGAAAATATAAATATAAATAAATTCATTTCAGAGATAAAAATAATTTTTAAAAAGGAGAGTTGAGTTACGTCATTAATCTGACATTTGAAGCCAGGAATGAAATGGACTCGTTGGATTTAAGTTATCAAGACTGGATTTTCATATCATACTAAAATGAAAGGTATTGTATATCTTTAGACAGTCAGTAAGTATGTCCTCTGTTTAATGATAAAGAATTTAATTCAATTTATAATTTTTAATTTCCCATTTAATTTAATTATAATCACTTGCTTCAGATTTGGTCTCAAATATCAAAGGAGTTAAAAATTTTGAAAAGCTCAAAAATAAATAAAAAAAAAATTATAGCTAAATAGAGCCATCTAATTCTGGGGGCTTCATATCCTCAGCATTTTTTCAGTTTTTTTTTTTTTTTTTTTTTTTAATAAAAAAACGGCAATCGAATTTTCATTTCCTACTAAACGTAAACTCATTCTATTATCTTATCAACTCGATAATTATTTTAATTTACAATAACACTAAGATCCCCAGTATAATTCCTAAACCTCCAACAACAACACACGATTTAACAAAGGACAAAGAGTTAATGCCACAATGTTTTAATTTAAGTCACTAAAATAAAACACGGTGTTAAAATAAATATGCTGTGTGTATATCTACAATTAAATAAATTAAAATAAAAGTGAAATTTTTAAAAATATTTAATTTATGTTGTCTTAAATCTTTGTTAAACTGATTTACTAATTCTCCAAAATCCAATTGGATTATTTAAATTTTATTTAATTTTCGTAAATAATCAAACTTTCTCATAAGTTTCAAAATACTTTTAAGTCTGATGGGGGCGCAACATTCCTAAAATAATCTAACACTCGACGTCGATTCGTTAAATATTAATGACACGTCTGAATCTTAATTTGCCATTAAATAAAGAAGAAAATATTCCGGGCTTTGAGAGGAGCAGAGGCCAGAGAGATTTATCCCCTAGAGCTAATGATCCGCCAAAAGATAAGCATTTAATGAGTCGTAAATTTCCCTATTTCTAGAGAAGGATTAAATTTGCAATCAGACCTTATTAAAAGATATATTTAACTTCTAAGTTTTATGTAAAAAAATATTGAAAGGATAACTCCTATTCCATTTACTTATTTAACAAATTTCTTTTGAACAGTATTTTATATCGATTCAATTTCGAAGATTGATTGATTAGACTCAAATTTATCCATCAGATCAAACATTCAATCAATCATTGTGAAATATTTAATATAATAATTAAATGAAAATAAAAATTTCATTTCATTTAGAGTTATGAATGACGTTAAACTTCTTGCACTTAATTTCATGAACCTGATTAAATAATTAAAAAACCAAGCTGTCTAAATTTTATCGGACTTTTTACTTTTATCTGACGCTGATATTCTTCCATATTTTTTTTTTAAATTTAATTCGCAAATACCCTTAACCAAGGAAATTTTACTATGCTCGTATAATTTAGTCTTTACATCAAACTTTTTACATATGAGTGATGCCATATTATTATATGAGTATGGAAAGATTCGATAATTGAAAATATTTTTTTATTATTTCATTTACGGTCTTTTTCGGCATCGAAGGCCATTTAGGCCCCGTCTCCTATCAAATGGATTGGTAGCCAATCCAATTGAAATAAATTGTCGCATAAGACGGGATGCGAATCCGCGACCCTAGGTACAAATGGCCAGCACGCTAAGCACTTCACCAAGGCCCGAGGACAAATGGCAATTAATATATAGAAAGTAAAAGACTATTTCGAGATTTTGATGGAAATACACGTTTGAGGCTAGTCTGTTATAAATTTAAAGCAAGAAAGAAAAATACCCAGAGTATTAGTACTTTAATTATGTATTTTTTCGATTTTTTTAAAATAACTACCAAATAAGAATATTTCGAAGAAGCTTTTGATATGTAAGTACTCAGTGGCGGCACCAGGTTTTTGTTAAGGGGGGGGGGAGCGATATTTTGGTGTAGAAGTGGAGGAGATGCAATACGAGAGAACGAAAAAGGGGTAACAATAATTTTTTTAGTTCTGGATTATCAATTAACTTTGGTATGATTAAAATCATCAAATATATTTTTGAAAAAAAAGGGAGACCTGGAGTCCTCTGCTCCCTCCGTCCTGGACCCCGGGACCGCTAATACTTATAATAAATAATCGCAAATATTGCAAAATTAATTATCATTTTCATTGATAAAATAGACCAAATTTATTTTTTCTACACATGCATATACACTAAAAAACACTTTCAGCCGGAATTTCATTCGATTAAACAAAAAAAAAAAAGTCAAAAGAAAATCAGAGAAAGACTGAAATTAGGTTAGCAAGCAAGAGATAAGAGAACCATTCATTCCCTTACTCATTAAAAAATTCTTCACCTCATTTCTTCTCTTTTTATCTTAATTAAAAATATTTTAGAATTTTTGAACTTAGATTAACATATTTTTTTTACTAAGAGGTATGTTAAATTAAATTAGTTTCGGCTGTTTAAAATAGTTTTTTTTTTTTTTTTTTTTCTATACTGACAATTGTGAGTCGGACAAGCCTAAATACGATTTGAGGAATTTTAAAAATCCCATGAACTGTATCCAATGATATTGTATCCAAAAATTATATCTAGAGAAAAAGTTTAGAAACTAATGGTAGAATTGCATATTAACTTCCAGGGCGAGGGAACGAAACAGGGTGGATATAACCCTGAAGTTAGGGAGCTTGCATAATGAGAAATTTAATAATTTCGATGAATGTAAATGGTGTGATAATATTTTGCCTTGACGAAATCTCTGTTTCCGTCCTTGGAGCAGAGATAAATCTCGAGATCTAACGGTCAGCGATTCGCTTCTCACCCTGAAGGATAAACAAAGGAGGAAATAGTGACTGAATACATTTGATATGAAAAATAGAAAAAAATATCATAAGGGCTGGTCAGAAGATGAATGCAAGACCGGTCGAAATTAATCTAGCGTTAATTAGAATTAAATATACAAACTAAACACTAGGTTATTTGTTTCAAAGGATTTATTAATCAAAAATTAACACTTGATACGTATTTCGACAATTACTTGTCATCATCAGAAGTGAAATACGTATCAAGTGTTAATTTTTGATTAATAAATCCTTTGAAACAAATAAACTAGTGTTTAATTTGTAGCTATATTTAATTTTAATTTACAAAATGTTTCAACGAGAACCTACGGTCGAAGTTTAAATCTTATCAATCTAGCGTTGATCAAAAGGTTGAGAAAAAAAGAAAAATTTAAAAAATATTTTGTCGTCTTTCCAAGGGCGGATACAGGGGGGGGTAAAGGGGGTAATTACCCCCCTGAGATTTGAAAAAAATACTTTTTTTTCGAAAAAAAGTTATTTTTAATGTAAAATTTTAAAAATTAATACTTAAAAATTTGTTTTGCATTTATATTCTGGCAAACAAGTACAGAATGCGCCTTTAAATTACCGAAATTAAGAAAAAATAGTGTGCTGTGCGACCAGTCACTCCAGATTACCCCCCCCGAGAAACACCTCTGGATCCGCCCTTGCGTCTTTCTTTGATTGTCTTCCATCATCAAATCTTAACAAATGTGTTAAATGAAAAGTTAAGCTTTTTGTGAATGCTAAGGCCTAGATAACCTAGGCACGTGCCTAGAGCCCCAGTGGCGTCATTTGGGGGGGGGGCAAATGCCCCCCTGCCCCCAAGGGCTCTGATTTTTATAAAATTTTATATTATTCTAAATAAAATACTCCAAAATACATCTACGAGTATACAAACTGTACAAAATTAAACAATTAATTAAATTAAATATGTTTTGGCCAAATTTGAGTACCCATTTGTAAGTAAATTTTAAGAAAAAAAAAATGTTTGCCCCCCCCAAGAAAAAGTTGAAATGACGCCACTGAGAGCCCGTAATTTTTGGGGTCCGCAAATTAGGGAAAAAAATTTTCGATTTGGGGGAATAATTTGGTTAGGCAAAAAAAATTTTTTCCCACGGCGGAAAAATTTTGTTTCTCAAAAAAAAAAAAAAAAAAAAAAAAAAAAGGTAAAATGGTTTTCTTGAGGGGAAAAATTTTCCACTTGGCGGAACAATTTGGTTCCGCAAAAATTTTTTTCGCACAGCGGAAAAAAATTTCGTGGGACAATTTTGGTTCTGAGAAAAAAAAAATTTTATTCGCACGGAGGGAAAAAAATTGGTTCCGCAAAAAAAATTCGTCAATTACAATGTTGCCCAGGGCCCGCTTTAGCTTTACAAGTTAGTCTGCCACTGTTGTTGAATGTTATCGGTGGAGTTATCTTTTTTGTATTCAATTTTACGGTTTGAATTAGATTTTTGTCAGTCCAGAAGATTATATAGACATCAATATAAAAAATCTGGTGTGACTGGCGCACAGCACACACTTTCTTTACCTTCTAATCGAAAGTTGTGTTCTTGCTTGTCACCCAGATTTTTTGTGAAGTATTTAGTTTCCGACAGTAGGTACATTCATTTTCAAGATGTAAAATTTATAGTATGGGAAATATTTATATTTTGTTACCATGGCAACCATTTCTCCCTATCTTCTCTATGGAGTACAAGAGTAAAGTGGTCTTCAGAAGATTTCAATCGACAAAATGAGAATATACATTTTATAGAGAATCTAAAAAATAATTGATTTTTGAATTTAAAAAAAAATCGTTGGAGCAAATTTAGAGAAAATCGAAAAAAACTGAAAAAGTGCATCAGTAAAGTACTAGTACTCTTTGGTCGATTTTGTTCAAAAGCTTCGTGTCACGTCCCATGGGGGTGCCTAACTTAAATATAAAATTTCAACCTCCTAGCTCTTTCCGTTCTTGAGAATTTTGTTCACAGACACACACACAGACAGACACACACACCCACAGACAGACCATGTCGCGAAAACCACTTTTTGGATTCAGGGGACCTCAAAACGTGAAGATCCATCAAAATCTCGACATCGAATTTTTGACATGAAACCAATACTTTCTCTCTCTATATATATTAACATATATATAGAGGTAAGAGAAAGTAAAAATATATCGACCTAAATGTGTGATTTTTTTTTAATTTATATGCAAATTCCATTGTATTTACTGTAGTTCATTATAATCGAATTGAGAAAATATATTTTTTCAACCAAGATTAAAATATTTTTGTTAAATGTAAATGCATTTAAATATCATATGAATGAGAAAATTGTCATATATAATTTTTGAATAAGAAAAAAGTAGACGAAAACGATAAAAGCATTAGATTTAAATGTGTAATGTCGTTTGTCATTAAAAGAAAATATTTTTATATTCAGACATGATTTAAATACGTTTTCTTTTTTCGCTCTAATAAATATTCACTTTGCGTAATTGTTACATCTCCCATCGGCAATATTGGAAAATATAAAGTATCATAAGCGTTAAGCCCCAAGAGAGGGGCTTCCGTAAATACAAACAAGGGCGTCACCCCGACCGGAAGAGAGAGAGAGAGGCTGCTGCCCTCAAATTATGACATCTCACAAAAAATAATCCATATTTATTTATTTATTTTCACAATCGCGGCAAGGTAAGCAATTTTATGGGGGGAGGGAGCTGCTGGACCCTCTTGGCGTTAAAGGAATTCATCTGCGGAATTAAGAATTTCATCTGTCAACATTTCTTTTCTCTAGCTTTATTTATTATATTTCGAAAGCAATATTTTTATATGGGGTTGGTAAGAAATGAAAATGCCATAATTATTATAACAATGTTGATAAATATTAGCTGGGATTTTGGGGTGCTGGAATTTTTTTTTAATTAACAAATTCTTACAAAGTGGCGACAAAAATGGGCAATCATTTTCTGAAGGCTAATATTTTCAGAATAGGTTACATTTTAGTGATGGAAAGATACTCTAGAGTCAGCATTCCAGTACCGGGATCTTTGACGAGAATAAGCCAGTAAAGTTGGGGGAAGATGGTTTTTCGCAAATATCTCGAAAACTATGCGGTTTTCCGCAAAAATTCATCTATACAAAAATAATCGAAATTAAATTACAAACAAAAATGGTCTAGTACATAATCACGCTAAAGTGGGCGGTTTGATAGATTTAGAGGGGTAAAATGTATAATTCATATGAAAAGAGACACTGAGATAGAGAAATATTTACCCAGTAGGCCTATATATCTTACCACCATGACAACTATCAAATTTTATCCCTCTAAATCTCTCGAACCGTTCACTTTAGCGTGATTATGTACTAAAGCATTTTTGTTTGTAATTTAATTTCGATTATTTTTGTATAGATGAATTTTTGCGGAAAATCACATAGTTTTCGAGATATTTGATAAAAACCATCTTCCCGCAACTTTACCGGCCATCACTAAAATGCAACCTATTCTGAAAATATTAGCCTGCAGAAAACTCTTGCCCATTTTTGTCGTCAGCACTCCGACTATTGTACGTAAGTTAATTTTAAATACAGATAAAATTAAAGAAGAATTCAAAATATCTAAAAAAACAATGAGATGTGACAGTAGAATTTAAAATGGATACGGAAGATATAGTAGCAGGATATTAAATTAAAAAAAAAAACTTTTATTTAATTGTTAATTGTCGATGTTTCAGTCGCTAATCACTACATTCCTCAGAACCTATGATTATAAATATTATTTTTTTAGAAATTGTACAATTTTGTTAGATTCATTCTTGGACTGTAGAAGGTGTTAATTCAATGAAGACCAAATAATTTTTCAAAAATTATCTTGATTTATTTCTACAGTCCAAGAATGAATCTACTATTTTATGTATATTCAATTGTTAAGTTACTGAACTAAACTTAAAGTTTCGTTTAAAACTTACAATTGTATTAATTAAGATCTAATTTGGAATATATAATACTAATATGATCCCCCTTCATTAGTTCACAGAAAAATAAGATTGAAGGGGCCCAGAAGAGAAATTTCTTCTATAGAGAACTGTTTCTGGACTATTGCGAATTTTTAAAAATGTTTTCTTTAAAAAGTCTCTCTGACAGGAGAGATGATGATTTCTGCAAAAAGTTACATTCACTCAACAGCGAATGTAACTTTTTACTAAATAAATAAAAATTGTACAATTGTTACAAAATAAATAGGTCTATTTATGATCATAGTCCTGAGGAAGTTAATCACGACGATTAACAAGCGAAACTTAGACAATTAACAATTAAAGTTTTTTTTTTTATTTTTTTTTAATCACGTGGTTGCTACGTCTCCCGTATCCATTTCAAAATATCTAGTGGGAGCCTAAGTACAAGGCTCTCTAGATAAGAACGAATAAAAAGATGGAGTGAATAGAGTAAAAAAAATTTTCTGTTCGAGTAACTCGTGATCGCCGTTCACTAAAAGGGAGTTCGGTGTTAATTACAGAAGTACGACTTGGAGTAAGAAACTTATTGAAACGATATTGAAAGCTAAGAAATAATCATTTAAATATTCTGTACTGACTTGTGAGTAGAGAGGTAGTTGACCTTAAAATCATTTCATGAATAATAACACTGTGAGGCAAAATGAAACTAATTCCTTCAGATTCTTAAGTAAAATGACCTCCTGAATCCAAATATGACCTCCGTTTTCCCCCACCACGTACCATTTTTCGAGGGGGAGCCCACTACTTATTTCCACCCCTTTTCGTTAATTATAGAATCTTGAATCAAATTTGGAGGGATGAAAAGGAAAATTTTTGCCTTAACATTTTTTCAAAAGGTCTAGAGAAGTGAAAAGTTAAAAAACATTAACATTTGGATCCAAGGGGGGATGTAGGGAAGGATTTTATCGCTTAAAATGCAAAAAAATCATTAAAAATGATTGATTTTTTCACTGATTTTCTACATATTCCAGCTGACAGCCCACCTCCCCTCCCCCCTCCCCAATTTTTTCACTGATTTCCTACATATTCCAGCTGACAGACCAACCTCACCCTTCCTTAAACATCCCTCAACAAAAAAATATATAGGATAAAGAGGGTGGGGTGTGAGCGATTCCGAAGCCCTTACAAGAAGATGGAAGATTCACAGCCCCTCGCTGCACAGTTGGTCAAATTGGCAAATATGCGGCTATAACTTTCATTTTTTGGGCTGATCTCCACAAATTTAAAGTTAAATATACGGATTCTTCTAAGTCCTTCAATATTTCCATATTTTATCTAAAGGGGTAGAAATTACTTCTTGTCAAAGTTTGAAAAAAATTATAATCTATGAAATATAAAGTTACGCTTTTGTAAATAAATCAGTAAAAATATGACATTTATAAAAACCAAATTTATTTCAAGAAAAATATACATGGGGGTAGACTACCCTTTACTCAAGGGGCAAAAAATTGCAAGTCTTAAGAAAATTTGTAGAGTGGGAAAATAACTTGGGAGGGAGGGGGTGGCCTTTAAACAAACAGAAATAAAATTAATTTTTATATACAAATTCTAAAAGATTTTAATGAGAAAAACAAATGCAATTTTATTCATTAATTTATTTTTATAATTGAATGTGAATTAATGAATATCTATAAGGGGATGCGTGAGCCGAGGGGGATCGAATTATATCTAAAACTACAAACAAAGGAAATATATTCATGAAACGAAGAACGGATTTACAGGCTTGTGGCATGTTACGACACAGAAACGTAAGCAAATTAAAAAAAAAATCATCTGAATTTTTACACTTATAATTAGGGGAGGCGAGTGGAGAAACTGCTTAAGAAAATCAGGCATTCAGACAGTGAAAAAGAAAATTCCACCTCCAAAAATCTCACTTATTACTAGGCCACTGACGAGAGATAAAAGTTTAGGAATTTATATTTTCAATTATTTAATAATAATTTCTTATTAAATATTATAGGAGAATATAAATTCTCTGTTAGAGGGGTGGAGGGTGAGGAGGGAGGGAAAGAAATCATTGCTTAAATGTAAAAAATTTACAAAAAAAAAATAATTTTCTATTTTCATTTTCATTTTTAAAAGAAAAAAACTATTTTGTTTATTAGAAGGGGTGATTTACACCCTTTCTCACCCTCCCTCTGGGGTACACGAATTCATCATAGAGTTATATTTAAAAAAAATTGGATAATTTTATCAGTATATTATAAGAGAGAAAAATAAAATACAAAATTACTTTAATTCGTTATGCAAATGAGATGTGAAAATATTCATTACCTTAATAATAAGATGACCAGGTGGGGAGTTTGGTGGATGAATGTCTTATTTGCACAAATCACAACACAATATAAAAAAAACTAAACACACACGCGAGAGAGAATGAATGAATGAATATATTTATTTGTCTCTGATCTGTCCACTTTTGATTTTTGAAATACAATTTTTGTACTTCTCTTTTTACAATCCAAATATTATATTACAGTATATAAATATTCAACACTCAAAGAGAGAGAGAGAGAGAGAAGAGAGAGAGAAGAGAGAGAAACCGAATGACTCATGGCACGACTCAATTACAACTGAAAGACAGACCAGACCGCCTGACAGATAGGCAACAAGCAAGCAGGCATCGATCGATAGAGAAATAGCATTGCTCTCTGAGCGCCCAAGAATAAAAAAAATATCAAATAAATTCTCTATTTATAAAAATTCCATTCACTTGCAAACTAACGGGGTTTTATTCCGTTGGGAATAAATTCGAAATTAAATAACTATTAAAAGACTCACTTCATTTATCCACCCTTAAAACTCACCCCCAAATAAATAAAATATTTTCAAGTATTATTTTTTGTATTTATTTATTTATTAGGAATACATTCGAAGTGAAAAAATTTAAAAAGACTTATTTAATTAATTCACCCCTAAAACTCACCCCCAGTTTAATAAAATACGTCCAAGTATTATTTTTTGTATTTATGTATTTATTAGTGATATGGTCGAAGTGAAACGAAGAATCCGTTCCATATTTAACTTTAAATTTGTAAAAATCAGCCCAAAAAAATGAAAGTTATAGCCGCCATATTTGCCAATTTGACCAACTGTGCAGCGAGGGGTTGTGAATCTTCCATCTCCTTGTAAGCGCTTCGGAATCGCTCACACCCCACCCGCTTTATCCTATATATTTTTTTTTAGTTGAGGGATGTTTAAGGAAGGGTGAGGTGGGTCTGTCCGCTGGAATATGTAGAAAATCAGTAAAAAAATTGTGAAAAAATCAATCATTTTTAATGATTTTTTTTTGCATTTTAAGCGACAAAATCCTCCCCCACATCCTCCCCCCTTGGATCCAAATGTTAATGTTTTTTAACTTTTCACTTCTCTAGACCTTCTGAAGAAATGTTAAGGCTAAAACATTCCTTCGCATTCCTCCAAATTTGATTCGTGGCCCTATAATTAACGAAAAGGGGTGGAAATAAGTAGGGGGCTACCCCCGAAAACGGTACGTGGTGGGGGAAAACGGAGGTCATATTTGGATTCAGGAGGTCATTTTACTTAAGAATCTGAAGGAATTATCTCGGGGCTTTTTTCCTGCCGCACAGTGTAATTAGATAGGTCTCTCTCTGTATATTCATTTATAAAAAAAATTTCGTAGTAGTTTATATTCGCAATTAAATATGTTAATATGATATCTGAAGGAAGGAAGTTAGATAGTTTTCTTTCTAAACTATCTGCGCTTTTCTTTATAATTTAATTAATCATTATAATTAGAAGCCAAGAGGAGGGGATGATGAATAGAAACAAAAGAAAAAATCTCGGATCTATGGGTCGAGATAACTCTTGACGGGATTTTTGTTTGTATTAACTCAATTTTTTTCGTTTTATTTATCATAACTTCATCAAGACCTTCAATTGATAAAAAATGCGATGACTATTTTTAAAATGAGCTATGTATTTTATTTTTAAATATTTGAAGGGTTTGATGAAGTTACGATAAATAAAACGATCGTGCGTGATGATTATCATTGAATAAAAAGCTGTTTTTTATTTTTAATTATTCAAATTAATTCCTTCCTTAAAAACTTCGTCAAAGAATTTTATGCCAACCTAACTAATAGTTCAAATTTTATGACGTAGACAGAGTCCAAGACTTGCAATTTCTTAGTCAATCTCGGAAAATATTGAAAAATTTTTCACCTCGAGAGGAGAGAGGGCGAGACAAATCAAACCATTAATGGAAAAAATCTATTTAAATTTAAGTGTGGCAAAATATTAACATATCAGATTAAGATATAAGTATATAGAGGAGGTTATTATAATGTTTCTGCTCGAGTATATCCCTTAAATATTGCTTCTTTAGTTTTTTCTTTTCTCTTCTTGAATTTTTATTAGCGATATCTATTTCTAATTCCAAACAGCTTCTCTCCATTAACCTTATTTGTACCTATTGGGGAAGAATTTTTCGTATCTCCCCTATGAAGAGGGTTTCAGTTTACCTTCTCTCTTTCAGAGAATCTTTTGAGAGATATTCTCTTTCTTTATAGTATCTCTATTCAATTCTTACATTTCGATTTAAATTAAAAAAATCTTGTGTGACTTGGCGGAGTATATTTAGTTTCAGGAATTTTGGTACAATAAAATTCAAGATGTAGAATTGCCCTCGGGGCGTTTTTTTTTTTTTATTTTTATAATAATGGGGGGGGGGGGTGGGAAAAAAAAAAAAAAAAATGTATTTAATTTTTTTTTTTTGTTAAACATTCACACTTTTTTTCTCATTCACACTCACACTCACACACACATTCACACTGTCTTTTCGGAAACTCAGGCCATATAAGACATTTACGATATCCGTTATTGATTATTATATATAAATATGGGGTCCATGGCCATTCTTATTTAAGCCATTTGGTATCCAATTGCCTTAAATAAAATCATCGAACTGCCTGGGGTCCGAACCCGCGACGTTTGGTATACGAGGTTAGCATGCTAACCTCTACACCAAGCCCCGAGGGCAAAAAAAATGTAAAATTTATAAACACGGAAAAATATTTATATTTTGTTATCATGGCAATTATTTCCCTTTCCTAAAAAGTACAAGAGTAAAGTATGCTTCACACAAGGGCGGATCCAGAGGTGTTTCTCGTGGGGGGGGGGGGGGTAATTTAGTGTGACTCGTCGCACAGTACACTATTTTTTCTTAATTTCGGTAATTTAAAGGCGCATTCTGTACTTGTTGGCCAGAATATAAATACAAATCAAATTTTTAAGTATTAATTTTAAAATTTTACATTAAAAATAAATTTTTTCGAAAAAAAGGTATTTTTTTCTCGGGGGGGGGGGGAATTACCCCCTCTACCCCCCCCCCTTGTATCCGCCCTTGGCTTCACACTATTTTGAAAATGAGAATATAGAATTTAAAGGATATCTAAAAAATATTTGTTTTAGGAATTTCAATCCAGAATGAATTTTGAGAAAATCGAAAAAAAAAAAAAAAAAAAAAACTGAAAAAGTACAACAATAAAAAAAACTTTTTGGCCTATTTCATTTAAAGCTTGGGTTTACAAATTTAAATCTTCTAGATCTTTTTGATCTTGAGATATTTTGTTTAAAGACACACCCACAGACCATTTACACCTAGTATAATAGGTAAGAGAAAGTATAATTTTTTTTTTAATGTTTACAATCTCTCAACAGAGATTAACTTCAATTACAGAGAGACGCTGGCAATGTTTGAAAATTTTCACGGCAAGTATGATTTGAATTCGAGTTGTAAAACAACTTTAAATAAGTGACCGATTAGCCATATGAGGTTCCTAATTAAACAAAGAACCAAATCAAGAAAGCAATCATAATTGATAAATTAATATTTTTACAAAAAAAATTATCTTTGTATAATGAAAAGTTGAGATAAAGTAATAAAAATATATTTGAAAACAAAAACACGGAAAAGATTAAAATAATGACGAAGAAAAACTAAAAAATGTTACTATGTAATAAATAATTTCAATAAAAATATCTGGAGTATGATTAGGAAGCCGCCACCCCTACACCCTTCCTACGGGAAGGCTTTTAGGGAGAGTATTCTGGGCCCCAGGTGCAAATTTATACTAAATTATTATTATAATAAAGCATAGATCTATCATAAGCGCTATTTGGAGAGATTAAAATAAATTACCAAAAGGGCTTAGATTTTTGAATCAAAATAATTTTGGGAAGCCCTAGTCTCATGGACTATCGCTTTTATATATAATACAATAGGCCTATTCATATAAATATGGTTGGGTTTTATAGTAATAAGCTAGTTTATATGACTATAAAATCTCAGGTGCCAAAAAATATAAATAGACCAGAGATCTCCAAACTATGGCACGAGAGCCATATCCTGCCAGTGGCAAGGGCGGATACAAGGGGGTAAAAGGGTAATCCCCCCCCCGAGATTTAAAAAAATACTTTTTTTCGTAAAAAAATTTATTTTTAATGTAAAATTGTAAATATTAATACTTAAAAATTTGATTTGTATTTATATTCTGGCAACCGAGTACAGAATGAGTCTTTAAATTACCGAAATTAAGAAAAAATTGTGTGTTGTGCGACCAGTCACACCAGATTACCCCCCACCACCCCCCCCCCCTTGGGCAGTGGATTCGAATTTTTATATTTAGCGATTTTATTGAATATTCTTTATTGAATCGCTTTCACATTTAAGCTAATTTAGAGATTTAAAAAAATTATAAAATTTAAAAAAAATATGCGAATTTATGATTGTAAGAGATAATTTTATGTTAATTTATAAAATTATGTCTACTCTATGTGGCCCTACAGAGAAAGAGTTTGGAGAGCCCTTTAATTTAATATTCCATTGAAGGATATAATAAGATTAATACAAATGAATAAATATTTTAGACCCTGGCCTTGACAATTTAACCCCTTTAAGGTTAAGGCCAAGCGAAAAGTCGATAAGTGAATAGTGTCCAGGGAGGAATATCAATAAATAAATACCCAGACATAATAATCATAAAGTTGGTTCAAATAATTATCCCTATTTTGAAATCCATTAAATTACAATAATAAGTATAATTACCCATAATTAAAAATACATATCCTTTTAAATAATTTATTAAAATAGCTTTTTTATTAATACTAGCTCTATTTCATTTTATAAAACAAATTCTATTATCTTTAGAAATTATTATATTAAAATAAAATGTTTTTTTAAAAACTCAGTTTTAAATATTAATTAGCCCTCGGGCTTGGTGTAGTTGGTAGCGCGCCTGCCTTCTATACTAAGGGTTTAAAATATGTAATTTAGTTTGATAAAGATAACAAAATTATCATTATTAAAAATTCTGTATTTCTAACATCTTCACTTTTTACTTTCTCTTACCTATATATGTATATATAGAGAGAGGGGGGGGGAAGTATTTAGATCATGTCAAAAATCTGTGTGGAGATTTGAATGGAATATAGTTTTGAAGTCCCCTGAGTCCAAAAAAGTGGTTTTCGCAAATTGGTCTGTATGTGGGGACAATTTTTTGTTTATAATTAAATTAAATTAATTGGTGTTGGATATGATTGATATAAAAAATGGAATTGTGTTAATTTATTTTTGTTCTTTTAATTTTTCTTCTAAAAATGTCATAGCTATAGAGTAATATAAAGAGAAAAGGGGAGTAATTTTCCCTAATGCGGTGGATCTACCCCTCAGGCCACATAATTCTATTCGTTCGTGTATATTCTCTATTCGTTCTAATTGCGTCAATATCGACATTCTCATTTTTTTTTTTTTTTTATTTTATTATTTTCAATTTATTTTTTAATTTCATTAAGGTCTTTTTCGGCATGGAAGGCCATTTAGACCATGTCTCTATTTATTTAAATTGGATAGGTAGTCAATCCAATTGAAATAAATTGCCGCTTGAGATGGGATGCGAACCCGCGACCCTTAGTAGGCGTACAAATGATATTCAATTTATTAAATTAAAATTTAGTTTAGATTTAGCAACCAAATAGATAAGAAAAATGCTTACGCTGGTTATCTAAACGACCCCCACCCCTCTGTTTCCCCTTAAAAACATCTATTATCACAATATAAAACCGATATTACTACCAAATTAAGACATTGTTTTGGAAGAAATAAAAGAGGTTGGATCCCTACAAGGGCGTACCCAGGATCAAGTCTAGAGGGGGGCAGAACATGGTCGTCCAGGGGGGGGCAGATTATGGCCTTCCAGATTGTGACATAGCTTTTTTTTATATAGAGGAGAAAAGCCTTCGAATATAAGGCATAAAAAGTAGGGTCCGACCGAAACAAGATTTTCAGCCGAAACCGAAACCGAATATTCGGCCTCAACCTTAGTTTCGGCCGAAACCGTAACCGAAACCGAAACTTGTATTTCCTATAAAAATTTTTTTCATTTTATCTTTTTTTTGAATTTTTTTCCCTTCGGTGAAAATCATTTTACCTTTTTTTTAGGGAGACTAAATTTTTTTCTCCCTCAAGTGCAAATTATTTGACCTTTTTTTTTGCATGCAGTCTCATCCCATTTTTTCAGACTCTGGTTTCGGCCGGCCGAAAGGTTCGGCTACTTTTTGGCCGAAACCGAAACTACGGCCGAAACCATGATTTTTGGCCGAAACTGTGAAAACCGTAACCGAATATTCGGTCGGTTCCTAATAAAAACCCTCGAGTTCTAACGAGTCCCCGTCGCCATCGCCCTACCTAATTTTGTTTCGTTTCATCACTTTTTAAGCATTTAATTTTTTATTTTTCTTGCTTCTAGAGGGGGGGGCAGCTGCCCCCTCTGCCCCCTCGCTGGGTACGCCCATGGATCCCTATATGGTTAATAATAATTATATACAAAAATTATCTTTTAAAGTCTACATGACCTCATATGCCGAAAAAAATAGCAGAGTAAAAATGCCAACTTTTTTCAAAAATACGCCTTAATATGAAATTTCAATGGATCTTATCAAATAACAAGCCTCAATTAAAAGAAATAAATGAAAATAGAAAGGAGGTTGCCAATCCACGGAATTATCAGAATGGATAATTTAAAAAAAAAAAAAAAAAAAAAAAATGAAAACACTGACGGCCTTATTAAATAACATTAAAATAAATTTGAATATGAATGCCATTTAGATTCATATTAAAATATATAATATGGCGGCTATAAAAAGAAACATCCTGCAATGCAAAGATCTATAAAATAATTATATTTATAATAATGAATTCATATAGGTAGAAAATTTCCTAAATTTTATATAATAAAATTTTAATCTTGTTCTTCGAATTTTTTAAAAATATTTTTTTAGGCTTTAAGGAACTTCTTATTTATTAACCACCCCCTCCCCCTCCTGGCCGAAAATTAAAGATAGTGACAAATGTCAATGTTGATATACTCAAAAGTCAAGAGGTGCGGGTTCGGATTTCAGGCAGCCCGATGAAATCAACTGGTATAAATGAATATGCCTGGATCACCCCATATGTATCGTTAAACCACAATTTATTATTTAAAGTATATTTGAGCCTCAGATTCCAGACATGCTTTAAATAAAATATTTATCAAATTAATTGATAGCCCAAAAAATTTACCGCTTAGTGCGGGAAGTCAACCAATGTCCTTATCTCTACTCCAAGGGATCACAAAAATTGGAATTGAATGAAGGTTGCCAAAAAAATTTTTGTCTCCTATATTTATTTGCATAGTTTTTGAAGGAAAGCAACAAATTAAATGAATAAAATGCTGCACATGGTTCTTGGACTAAATTGTATCAACTTTAAAAGTAAATTTAACAGTAAAAATGCCCTCGGGCTTGGTCTAGTGGCTAGCGTCCTGGCCTTCAATTGCAAGGGTCGCGGGTACGGATCTCAGACATTTGGATACCAAATGGCTTAAATAAGAATGCCTGAACCCCCAATAGGTATATACATTTAATAACGGTTATCGTAAAAGTCTTATAAGCCCTAAGTTGCCGAAAAGACTGTGTGTGTGAGTGTGAATGAGAAAAAAGTGTTTTTTTTTTGTTTTTTTTACAGTAAAAAATATGTCGAGATTAAATTTCTGGGGTGCGTTTAGTCATTCCAGATATTTACAAAATTTAAATAAAGTTATTTCTTCTATTAAGATAACAATATTTGATGGAACATGTTTCAACTGTGCTCTCTCTGAACTCAAAATCAATGGGAATCCTGGTCCCAAACGCAAGCTTAGCTCTCAAAATATTTTTTAGCTTACATTGGTACTTCTATATATCGGTAGAAAACTAAATATATGTCGACACAAAAATCTGGTGTGACAAGCACAGAACACAACTTTCTCTTGCCGAAGGGTAAGAGAAAGTTGTGTGCTGTGCGACCAGTCACACCAGATTTTTGTTATTTAACATCAAACATAAAGGATATTAAATAAACTGAACAAATAGCCTAGGTATTCTGAGATGCTCAAATAAAGAAATTAAAACTGGACTTAGCTATTTTGACTTCTAAACAGAAAGGGGAAATTTGGGAACAGAGAAAGATGAATGCAAAGCCATCTGTCCCCCTTCTCACGAAAAAATTAAAAATTAGACCCGAATTAAATAAAGAAAATACGGTTAAAAACGTGAATGAAAAAAATAGCTTTCAAAAATGGGAAAGAAGGAAAAATCCTTCCAAGCTGGGAAAACAAATTTTCATGACTCAAAAACAGGATATCTGAGTTTGGACAAAAAGAACTAATATCATAAAAAAAAGAAAAAAATTATGTCACCATTACCATATAAGGTAATAAAAAACATTCTGAGTAGGCTCTCAAAACGCTGATATACAATAATAATAATAATTGAAAATATAAAATAAAATTCAATAGTTTAATATATTAGTATTTTTAAAGATATAATATTCGAATAGGCCTATATAGTGAATATTAAGGTGCTGCCTATGAATTGAATAGGAAGGCTCAACTTGTCTGGACAAGTTTGGTCTGGGCTTATTATACTACTATACGTAGGGGCCTATGTAAAAATATAATACAGTAGAACCTCGATAAGTTAAAGTTCAAGGAAACGGTTAGAAATTTGAGTTATCGAGTTTTTTACTTATCGAGTTGAAGTTAGAGGTTATTTGAATATAATTTTTAACGTACAGGTTTAATGACTTTTGGGCACGTGAGTGAAAAAGGAATTTCGTTTGATCTATTTGTTTATTTAGAATAGTTTAGTTAAATATAAATTAAATTAATAGATTTATTATTTACAAAAAAAAAATCAGTAATTTTTTCT